>JAGYYJ010002185.1:0-22889 GCA_019671005.1 Hibiscus mutabilis
ACTGAAATATAATGATAATTTTAAAATTTTAGGTGAGATTAATTAAAAACACTGAAATATAATAATAATTTTAATTTTTTGAAGGCACAAAAATTAAAATTACTAGAATGACTAAAAATTGATTTACAGTTTTTGGGCCAGTAAGCCCTATTGGCTCTAATATGGTCCTTTATTGTCTAAAGCTATAACTTTAGAGTGGAACACTCTATGGGGCTAGAGGCCATGGTCCTCAAATTAGAAATTCAAATTTACTCTAAATTTTTTAAAAATTTTAATTTAGCCTCCTTAAGATTTTTAAAACTTTATATTAAACTTTAAAAGTTTAAATATTTTAAATTAAATTCTCTCTATTTAAATTTTTAAAAATTAATAATTAAATCCCTCAAAAATTTTCAAACATTTGTTTTAATCACTCCAAATTTTTAAAAAATCGTTTAAGCCTTTAAATTTTTAAAATATTGTCCCCACTAAACTTATCTAATATAATTTTTATATATTTAAATATCTTTTTGTGAAATATATATTAAACATTTTAAATCTCCTTGATATAGTTTCTTATAAAATAAAAGAAACAAAAAATGTACATAGACAAAGTATCACTTCTAACTAAAATGAATTTTAAAAACTGTTCTATAAATGCACGAAGTTATTCTAAAATTATTGTATGTACATAGACAATATTTATATATCATAGTAATTTAAATTATTTCATAAAATATAATCTATATAAATTGTGCAAAAAATGATATTGTCTATATGGATTATTACAAAATTTAATATTTAAAATTAATTTTAAAATTTAAACTATCACCTTAATTTATTATATTTAACCAGTAAAATTTATCATTTTTGAATGTATAAAAAGTTATATTTTTAGCACATGTAAAAGAATAATATTAAAGTTTAGTAATTTAATATATATATATATATATTATTTATTTAAAAAATTAAAATATCCTATAAAATATTAAATTTTTATCTAACTACTTTGTTATAAATAAATAAAACTTTAAGTCAGTTTAGTTTTTTTTGAAAAAATCACATTAAAAAGTTCTTCATAACTTCATTCGGCCGAAATCAATTCAAGACAACAAAAGGATAAAAATGCCAATAAATAATATGCTGTTGCATTTTGGTGTAGTCACATATAATTTTAATTAAAATGCAATAAATAATATACTCATTAATTTTAATTATGAGGTCCTATAATTTTAATTAAAAATATTGTTGATAATAATCAACATATTATGATTCACATTTTTTGTCCTAATATATAGTTTAGCTTGTTATATGTTTTATGATTATTTGTTTTTATGTAATTTGTTTATAATATAATTATTAATTATCTTTTTATTATGATATATATAGGAAAATATTTTTATGCGTGCTTGGTAAAAACAAAAAAAAAATATAAGTGTCTTATTTTAGGATTTATATGTTGGATTGAGGTTTGGGATTTAGATATATAATTTAAAGTTGTGGTTAAATTTAGGTTTAGATGTTTATAGCGCTTTTTATTGTAAACAGAATAAAATTTTAGAAATTAATTTAGTTTTGGAAAAAATATCTTAAAAGCTCTTAGCCAACTTCATTTGGCAAATCAATTCAAGACAATAGAAAGAAAAAATTGCTCAAAAATAATATACTCATTTAATTTTAATTATGAGTCCACATGGATTTTTAATTAAAAATATTGTTGACATATCAACATATTATAATTTCACATAATTTGTCCCAATTTATAGTTACCTTGTTATATGGTTTATGATTATTTATTTTGTGCGTTTATTTATAATATAATTGTTATTTATCTTTGTTTTATTATGATATATAGAGAAAATATTTTTATGTATTGTGGTGAAAACAAAATTATAAGTGTCTTATTTTAGGTTAGAGATTGAGTTTGAGGTTTAAGTTTAGATATTTTATAATTTAAGGATAAGTGGATTAGAATTTAGGATTTGTGTATTTATATAACTGCTTTTATTTACCAAATAAATAAAATTTTAAATTAGTTTTGATTTTTTTAGGAAAAATATTTTAAAATATCTTTATAACTTCATTAGTAAGGAAATCAATTGAGAGCCAGGTAGAAAAAGAATGCCCAAAATAATGTACTATTATAATTTTAATTATGAGTACATATAATTTTAATTAAAAATAATGGCGACTTGTTAACATATTATTTTTTTTAATAGAAAGTAGTTAATTTTATTAAATAAGAAAATGCTCAAAATTACAATAACGGTTTACAAATATCATTATAGCTAAAACATAATTTGAACATTTTCCTAAAACTAGCCACTTTAGATTATACAAGGACCATACATAGGAAAGGTTAAAGCCATCCAAATGACAAGCGAAAAATAAACACGAACAAGTCATTTGCGTGACAAAGGAACCACAAAGGGGATTAAGTTATTGAAAGATCATCAAATCAGTGTTAGCGTCGTAAGAAACTATACACAAGCACAAACGCGTATCTAAATTCAATTCGAGGTCGAGCAGGAAGATCACCATGATTATAAATAGCGCCATCTTGATCGAACGTAGCATCATCGGATCCAACCTAATAGAAAATCAAGCAAAAAAGAAAAGTGCCAAAGCGAGAGAAAACATGCCAAAAGGTAGAATAGATGCGTGCCACAAGAGCATAATAATTTATTGAAAATTAAAAAATAAAACAACTAAAATGATAGATCCCATTTGACCGAACAATATGAAAATCGGTGTCACCTTGGCATTAAAAGAAAGAAAAAGCAGAGTAGTGACGTCTCTCTGATTGAGAAATTTTAGGTTATGATATATAGTGACTTATCGACATAGCCCATGATTTTACATATTTGTCCTAATTTATAATTTACCTTGTTATAAGTTTTATGATTTATTTGTTTTTATGTAATTTATTTTATAATATAATTATTAATTGTATTTTTATTATGATATATATGGAAAATATTTTATTGTAGTAGAAATAAAAAAATCTATAAGTGTGTCTTATTTTTAGGATTAGAGGGGTTTAAGTTTAGATGTTTATAATTTAAGGTTGTGGTTAAAATTTAAAAGTTATGATTTATGTTTTGGGCCTTACGGTAATATAGTTAACTATTTATTTATTTATTTATTTTCAATTGATTGAATTATTTTCAAATACATTATATTTATTTTATTTTCCTCGGAGATAATATCACTCATTTGTGGTTTACCAACAACTACTTAACCAAAAAACCCGAGAAGACAACCCGACCCAGGCAGCGAACCGCTCCGTACAGATTATCCCTGATTGCTATTCCACGCTCTTCAGTGAATGAAAAACATAAAACAGACTGCAAATTTGGATTTCACACCAACCAACAAGCCCTCATCTTTCGAAACTGCACTTCCCTCTTTTTACTTCATACGTCGTGTTTAATGCCCGCACTGTAAACGAACACAGAACAACTAATTTATTGATTGTAGGAGATGGATGAATTCGTGACTGTGAAACCCTCACCGCTTTGTTCCTGCAATATTCTTTCAATGTTTTCTCATCGTATAATGATAACAACAATCCCCCTCCCTCGGTTCGATTCCACTGAAGATTAAAAGCGACAGGAGATTGGGTTTGAGTTAAAGCATAGTTCTTCAGAACGATGATGGAGTCTAAGCCCAACGGTGATTCCCAGCATCCTAATGGCGATCTGGTATTTTTCCTCTGTTTGTATCTTCCATGGGTGTTTTTTGTGGATGTGGGTTTCGAGTGTGCTTTTTCTTTTGTTTATGAAGAAAAATCAGCAGTAAAGACTGGCAGAGATTCTATTGGTATGTGAAAATGTGCAGCCAGTTCATGGAGTTGTTCCATGAAACGAGCTCCTCCAGCAGGATTTCATTTTTTTTCCGCTAAGGGTTGTAGCATAATTTCTTGGGGTCTCGTAAATGAAACTGAAAATTGAGGAAAAAAATCTGAGTTGTTGAGGCAATGCGTAAACAGTGACAGGCTATGATTGGGCCACTATTTGATTCTTTGCTGCGACAGTCACCACTGTAAAAATATTATGATGATAGATGTTGTTTCGATTTTATTCTGAGTTGTTAGTGTTATTGAACTATGCAGTTGTTGGTTTTGGGCAATCCCTAGAGCTCTTTAATTTCACTTAGGTTGTATCTGGATTGCTAGATATATGTTTTTCCTTGTGCTTTGATCATGTTTTAGTGTTTATAGAACTCGACCGTGTTGGTTTAGACAATCATTTGGATTTCTTCGATTTTCTCCTTTAGGTTGCTGAAATCTTGCAACTCATGTCAGTGTTTTGATGACTGGATATATGTTTAAGAATGCACAATACCGATTGGAATTACAACAAAGTTAGAGACCAGGCTGTCTTCCTGAGGTGCAAGAGAAAAGGTGATGTTTCTCCCCCTTTGCGTTGCATCTTGAAAGGAAACCAGATGGTAGCTGTTATCTTGAGAGGCTGCCGCTATTAGCCGCCCACGAATACCTTGCCCAAAAAATAAGTGGCTCGCTCATCCCATCACCTCGATGGTGGTTTGTTCTGGAACTGTAATATGATGGAGCCTGTTCTGTCAGGGATAAATCTCATTGATAGATATGAGAAACAGATATGGATTAGATATTTTTTATAGCATGATGTATTTCATTTTGCAGTGATATAACTGCATAGGTCAATTTGTGTCTGTTCAAAGAAAAGCATGGCTATTGCGATTAATTTCTGTGTCTTTAAGTCATCGAATCCTATCAAGTTATCTTTGCTGTCTTTACTCCAGAGAGGAATCATTTGCTCAGTTTGATGCTAATGTAAGTTAACCTGAGGCCACTTCTTAGTATGAAAGCTTTGTGCAAGTGATCAACAACATGGTTTGGTAAAGTTTGGTGACAGTGAGTACTGATTGAGCTCTTTGATTTCACACACTGCTCTCTATGTAATTTTTTCACCGTGTTGACTGAACTATTTAATGGCATGCAATTTATTTCAATGAACTCTTATTCTTAAATGTCAAATGTTTTTGTGCTAGGGCTTCATCCTTACAGGATGTTCCAGATTATGCTGGCACACAAAAGAATGTGTCTGGTGAAGTTATCAAAGTGGAATAATGTTTCTGGACCGGGAAAGTAGATGCTAAAAGTACATTAGGTACTTGAGGCTTGAGATTGAGGAACTAAATCGTCAAGTTGGCAGAGAATTCTGCAACTGGTCCAAATGAACTGTTAGAATATCTCAATAGGTGTAGACATGTGTCATCACCTTATTGGAGGAAATTTGATTATTATTTTTTATTTAGTAAATTTTATTTTTATATTCCCGTCGGATGGTGATACTTGTCCTTGATTGGATGAAAAGGCAAACAAAGAAGACTTTTGGCTTAAATGGGAATCAAATCCAAGTCATTTGGGAGTAAATAAGAACCAGTTTGTCTTTGAACCAAAAATTGGCCATTTGTGATATGAAATATATAATGTAATATAATGTTTTAGTTTTGTTGTTAATACGAGGAAAAAGAATTAAATATGGATTAGAAACAGGCATGTGTCTGTATAAAAAATATTTAAACTACTATAGAAATATAATACTGGTGAGTTGACTACATTATATATATATATATTAAATAATAGATAATTTATGATATAAAATAAAAAATTATATTATATTAAAATCATTTAACAAGTTAAACTCCACGAATATAACTCTAAACCTAAAATAAGTTTTTTTGAATTAAATAATTTTAATATAGTTTTAAATTTTTATTTAATTAAATTAATTTTGTTAAAAATAAAAAATATAATAATTAAACTAAAGTTAATACTATAAAAGAAATAAATAAGATTCACAATAATTTAAATATATATATTTTACGATGATTTAAATATTTTTTGCCGTCTTAGGTAGCGAAATAATATTAGAGTTCTCTTGTCCAGTATTTATTTTCTTTTTCTTGCATTAACAGCAAACTAAATTATATATTATATTTGTATTGTTTCCCATTCCCAGAATGGTCGCTAGTCAGTGTGAGCTAATTCCATTACTCTTAAGGGAACTCAAGTTTATTTCCATCCAAACAAAGATTTTTTTATTTTATTTTCTTTCGTCCGTCAATCAAACGTAATAATAAATCACACAAATCGAATCAAATAGTTAAGCGGTCGACCACTTAATTTGCTTTTTACATATATTCTTAAAGCTTTTACAAGTGCTTTTATAGTATCACTTCTTTGCTAAAACATTTGTTGAGTCTTGCTATAAAATAGTTTGAGCTCATGTGTTTTAGTATGTTGGTATGATAACAGAGAAACTGTTTTGATTAAAATCCTGAAAAAACATCTCAAGCAGACCAGAGCGTCCTGACCAGATAACGATGAATCTGTCATCCGTATGGATTTCATACCAGCGTTTCAGGAGCAACAAAACCAGATCGGATAGCCCGCACAGTCAACAACAAGAAGAAACAGATGAATTCCTCAGAGTTACCCAACAATTAATCGATCATGTCAAGTCTTTCACCTTCGTGCCTTCAAAATTTCCCTATCAAGGTAACTCCTTTCGCTTTGCAAATTCGAAACAAAATTTAGTTTTGATTAGGCTCTTGGTGTTCAGATAATGTAGCATCGAATTCCAGAAACCACTCAAATTTCTTCTAATGTGAAAAATTCTTTCTGATTGGCAAGAGCGGCATGCTGTCTTAGTACTTTCAAAGTCTGAGTTTGGATTTTCTTCTTTTTTACAACCTTTTTTGTACTTAGTAATTCATAGTTATTGTTCTATTTTCAAAGACTTTCACAGAAAGCAGATTCAAGCTATGCCCTCATGCATTTGAAGGAGAAAATTTTTGGAGGATATATTTCATACTTGTAGGAGCCATGTGGCTGGGTAAGTTTTACAACTTTAGTTACTTTTTTTCTTGATAATTGTGGCTAAGAACAATGAATCTGTATGTATAGGTTTATTGTAGATTTGAATATGTGCTTCAAGGCTTGATCCTACGGAAAAAAGTAGTGCATTTTAGATTCTTATATAATATTAGTCATTCACTCATCAGATTGTTTACATGTTCTGGAACATGTGTCCTTTAGTTGAAAGTTGAAGCATCCATACACATTGATCGTGTGTTTTCCTTGGTGAAATTTACCTGCTAGAAAAATTCTTGGAACTGTTTCATAATAGATGCTTATTTCATGTTAGATTGTGTGTTTTTCTTTCATGGAAAAGCATTACCTGCTGAAAACTAGTGCAGCAAGTTATTTTTGTGTTGCTGTACAAGCAAATATAAAGTAACGACAAAATTCATGTAGCTGTTTAGAGATCTAAAGCCTCTTCGTATAGATATCTAGAGCGTAACACCATGGTAGAGGTTGCCGTGTGATTCTCATTCAGTACAATTTGAATAGTGTTAGTATTGACAAACAATTCATGCCTCTAATAAGTAAAATAAAATGAGGAAATGCAATCGCTTACATCTAGAATTTTTGAATAGATTATAGTGTGCTTTTTACTTGATTACTGATTTCTTTGCTCTCTTTTTAAATCATAGTTTATCTGTTAGATGATGCCATACTTTGTCATACACCCAGTTATCATGTAAAATTATGAGATGGACAGTTTTGTTACGTGCCATTCAGAAATAAATACAAAAAACGTAGTCACTTTTGCATCATATATTGGTATAAATGAACCCATTATGTCTGTACTTGTTCTATACAAACCATATTTTACAAACCACAAAATTTATTTGGATAAAGAATTTCTGGGGAGAGAATACTCGATGCTGCTTAACAATAAGGTATAGATTGGTTAATCGGAAACTCATATCTTCTACAAGCCGAACAAGTCAATATATTTATTTGAAAATCGAAGGAAAGTGAAAAGATGGATAGTTCTTTTGTCTGTGTGTGTGTAGAGGGATGGAGGAGAACTTTACTAGTTCAAACAACAAATGGAACTCTTTTCATCTACATATCCGTTTTTGTCCCTTTCTAACAGCACACCATTGTACTTTAGTTTTCCCAAATACCTCAGTGTAGTAAAGTTTTGTATTCAAATGAGGTTGCTCTTTTTTATTGCCTACTGGTTTTTATGAATTATTAGTGTTCATATTAATCAAAGTAAACCACTAGCTCATGCAAAACCAAATAAATCCTAGCTCAGCTGCGCTTCTTCTTGTTTATCGAATCACGAGCTTGCATGCTATACAACGTACTTGCTAAATTGAAAAGCCTTGCTGTGACAAGTGAAAACATCGAATGCAGTGCATATGAGGTTGAAATGGCAGAAAGAAATCAAGCCACGATAATGTTGTACCATCAACTCCATGATTCCGATTGCTTTCCTGCAGAAGAGCAGTATCAATCCATTTGCCAACAAAACAGCATTGTGAAGTATGTTCATTTCAAGTAGGAAAATGGTCATCTTTACATATCATCTTGAGACGTGAAGTTGCATCGACTGCAACTTAAGTAAATTAGTGTAGAATAGAATTTTAACAACTAAATCTCATGCTGGAAATCGATGATTCTCTCTCTACAGAGAGATGGGTGCAAGACCACGTTTTCTTGGGCTATGGGCTGCATCTTAGCAATTTATCAGTGTTTCATTATTATTGGTTTTGCCTTTCTTGTTCCTGCTCAGCAACTGTCCTCTTACTTTATTTACAAGAGATGGAAGTATGTGCCGAAGCACCTTTCTGTTACCTTAGAAAGAAAAAGAAAAAATACAGGAGCTTAAATTTCCACCATATCGATCTTTTACCACCATTAAACAATGAAATAATCTATAACCTCGGACTCATTCAAAAACAGCACTTTAATTTAGGAGTTGTAAAATTAACTAAAGATACAGAAGAATATTCTAGAGGCAAGTTAAAATACTGAACTGTGCATATTTAGAATAAATTGCTTTTAAACATTCGAAAATGGAGTTAGAACACATCGAATGATTGCCACTTCCATCAGAAAAAGCTGTTGTTTATATATATATAGTTTGAGAAAGCAATTTCTATTCTATATGTAAAAAATAAATCATTCAATTGAAAGAAAGATCGGAGAATATGAGGGTTCATTCAAATGTGTTCTGCAAAACAATTCCCCCTTCTTATTAATCTACAGTAATGAATAGATTGAGTGAATTGTTCGTGTTCATGGTTTGATGAAATGATGACAGGTGAATTAGTAGAATTTGAAGATGTACAATAGGCATTGCTAGATTTAAATCAAATAATGTTGTGTTGTATTGATGGGCAAGGAAACTTGTTTGGTCGTATCATAAATATCCCTAATTAAAACAGGAAATAAAATAAAATATTGAAAAAAAATGTAATTTTTATTTCTCTTTTATCTTATTTCTTTTTCATTTTAAATTGGAGTAATTTATTTTTACATATAAGAATGACGAAAAATGATCATCTTATTTTATATTCTTTCGCTTTTTCGCTACTAAATGCGCCCAAAGTTTATTTTGTTTCCAATTTCACTCCATCATTTCATTTTTACCCAATCATTATAGATAATGTTTTGATGCAATTTATTTACACAATACTTGTTTTCTTTCATAGAACCGAGAATTCGGCGCAGCGTACTGGCGGCGAAGACCCGTAAATTTAAATTTTTAGTATATCTTTTATTTTTTGATAATGATTTAAAAAGTGTCAAATAATAAAATAATGGGCGATGAATATTTAACATCATTACCATTATTAAGTTTTTATATCAACGTTAATAATAATTCTATTTCCCATAAAACACTAATTAAATATTTCCTTCTCGAAATTCAAAAAAAAAATCAATTAAGAACTGAGCTTGTCTTTTCAATTCCCACCATCAATTCACCTATGTTTATTTCCCAATTTTCCATATTTTTATTAACATTATTTTTTTTCTTCAATACTCAATGGGAGGAGAAAATTTTAACTATTATTAACCTACATCTCTTCTCTTCCATATTGTACAATTCATCTAAAATTATTACTCACTTTTCCATTCTCATATTTCTCTAAATATACGATGCAATTGCTTATCATCGGCTGGTGATGAATCCTAATAAGTTTATTTTAAAAATTCTAGAGTAAGATCATGTTTCTAAATTTTTCTTCTTATTTTATATATTTTCAAATTCTAGGTAGATTGTTCTTTTTTGTTTAATAGTTTTGGGTATGAAACGTGAATACACAAAATTTTCTATCTTTCTCGTCCACCTCAATTTATTTCGGATTCAAACATAACTGAAAGATAAAATTTTTGTTGAGATTTATTTCTTTTGTGCAGGTTTAACTTTTGAATGGTTTTCTTATGTATTCATTATATTTATCGACGCGAATTGTTGAGTTTATTTTAAAATATATTTTATTGAATTATAATTTCGTTTTGATTAAATAAAGGTACTGCGATAGTTGCTTTCGATTAGTTTTTTAAAAGTTATTTCGTTTGAATGATGATTTTTGCCTCTTTTGATAATAGTTTACTTTATATATGTCATGCGCTTGTCGACAAGTGAGCAAAACTCGACTTCGACTCGAAAAATATTTTCAATTTAAGTTATTCAAGTCAAATCGAATAACTCGAAAAAATTTAATTTTAGAGTTGAGTTCAAGTTTTCAAATTTGAGTTATTCGATTTTTTGAATAACTCAAAAAATATCACCTTTAAATTACAGGGGATAATTGCACATTTAACCCCTATAATTTTATTTTGATTTTATTTGATCATTTCTTCTCTTTTTTTATTTTTCCTTTTAATTTTTTCTTTTTCTTTACAATATGGTCATTTTCTAGATTCATTTTTTTATTTTATTTAATGCAATTTTATTTTGTATCTTTTATATTATGTTATTTTTATTTTATGTTTTTAATTTTGTATTTAATTTATCACTTTAATTTTTCCACTTTTAATTTTCACATTTAAATTTCTGCAATTTAATTTACGTATTTTATTTTGTTCATCTCGATCCTTTCGAAATTTTAATTTATGCATTTTATTTCCGTTCCGTCAGTCTTTTTGGATATTTTAATTTACGCATTTATTTTCCTAAACATTTTCAAAATGTATTGAAACAAAAAAAAACTCCATCAAATAAGCCCTTATACCTCAAAATTTTAGTTACTGTCGGTACATTTAAATTTCGGAAATATTTCCCTAAACTATTTTTTTTATTTGAAGATGGATTGTATTTTCATTAGCCATAAAGCATCATCCGGTACAAAGTTAGCCAGTAATCGAACTTCATCGCGAGAAGTAAAGATACTAATTTATGCCCCAATGTGCAAGTGGTGGCGACCACTAGCTGCTTCTCAGCCTATGTGACCTTGTAGTTGTTGCGTTGCGCCAATATGACACGTAACACTCGGTGTATCTTTCTTGTGTCGAAGTGATCAAGTGATTCAGCGTTGACTTATTATCTGCCAGGAATCTCCGCCCAATTAACGGCCTTTGGCAATCATTTTCGCCATGCGCAGGCCCGAAGTAAGCTGAAGCGGCGGTGTTCCCGGCGTGCACTTTTGGGCGGGCCTGCGTAGGATAATCCATGGGGTTTAGGTCATTATTCGAGTGAAGCTTCAAAGTTTAGCATGAATGTTGCATCAACATTTACCTTGATAACCCTACGAGGTGGACGAAGACCATCTTTAGCGCTCATTGCGAGGACATGATTACTTATGGGCTCGCTTGGATGCTTTGTAATTCGAAGCTAAACACCTTGCGTAATCAACAGCGGCTCGGATCAGAGAACCTTGTTCGTGGGTCAATTGTTTCTTGATTCCATAGGTTCCATAGGAGAATGATGAAGTGTGAACTTTTCATTGTCAAGGTTCTTGAGTGCTTCTCGCGAGCCTTACAACTCGGCCCGACCATTGTGCAAGGATGTCGACAACGAGCAAAATCAAGCTTCTCAAAGGGTTGGGCATTTCGAAAGGCATGAAGGCAAGATTCAATGTCATTGTTACACATTTACAAGTACCAGGGTCCAGACCGGTGGCTTTAAGTTTGGCTTAAGGAGGCTTCATGACACAATCTTCACCTAAGCGATTGAATTTTGGGCAAAGTGGGAAGCTTTGCCCATTGCCTTCAAATTGTCAGTCTTTTTTACCTCATGTTTCTGTAGAATGAGCCAATTATGTAGGATCCCGAGTGGTATAAGCTGCGGACGGTGTGGTGTCTAAGCGATCAAATCACCGAGTAGGGTCTGATGGGAATGGTGATGCATCTTCATCTCGTGAGATTAAACGACAACATTCAAGCAACATTAGGCCATAAACTCGCTACACTGTCGGTTAAGCTCAGAATCAGGTTGAGTTCATTTCCAGCAAGATAGGTTTGGTACTCCCCATTTTATCTTTGGAATCGGTGACCCAGTCCCAATCCTCGATGGAAGCCTTCTTTAATTGCTTCTTTTGCCTTGAAGATGCTGCTCCACACAAATGAGGTTTCCCCCAATGTTTTGCTTCAAGCACGTCCCCATTGGGAAATATTTTGCGAGCACTGAAACCACGGTGACTCTTTGTTGCATGTAATCTCCAAACTTGCTTGGCCAAAGTGCAAGATTAAATGCTCTTGAGATCTCGGAATCCTAATCCCCCAAATCCTTTTTATACACGCGGTTTTGCCATGCACATGAGACCATCCCCTCTCTTTATTCAACCCCAGACCACAAAAAATTTCTAGATTAGTGGACACCATCGGGCCCAATGATGCAAGCCGGAGAAAACATGGCCATTCGTAGGCGGGGATGGCTTGTGGTATGATTTGATGAATATCTCGACCAGCAAGGAAGTAAGTTCTTGGTCAGTTGCATCCTCGCATCCATTTTCATCTAAGTACCCAAAAGTTTCCACTTTGCTTTTACCACGATTAAGGGGAGACCAGGTATTTCCCTGGCTTGTCTTCTCTCATCTCGAAAACAACATTGATTTCAATTTGCTTTGGTCATTCATACCCATTGCTGAAATAGATAAGGATTTCTCACATTGATCTTTTTCACTGAAGAAGATTCATAAACCTTGATGCATGCTTAAGTCTCATGCTTCCTTCTTGAGTTTTGATAAAGCGAGCGATCATTGCCGGACAAGAGATGGTTGACCACTTAGTCATTTGGCTTACCACGAACACCTACAGTATGACCCTCTGGTTGTTCTTTTAGTAGCAAAGCGAGGCACAATGTCACGAAAGGAAAAGAGTGCGGGGAAAGAGGATCCATTGCCTTAATCCTCGGGAAGGCACGAAAGGATCACAGTAACATCGTTAATCACTTGAAGCAGTAAGAAGCGTTAGAAACACAAGTCATAACTTATGTCAAGTACATTTAGAGGCCAAAACCCATTTGGTCATAACACAGTAAGAAAATGCCATTCAACTCACATCATGTTTCCATATCCAGTTTAATAGTTGCCCTTTATTAGAGTCTATTTTTGTACCCTTTAAATAGTGAAAAAGTTCATGACCATGATAACATTATCACGAACTAAACCTAAACTAGAAAATATATTTTGGGCACTCTTTTCCTCCTTAGCTATCTTTGAGTCTGCCTTGAAACTACACTAGATAAGAAGGAGGTTTTTACGAGGCAGTAATTTAAAAATATTTCGAAACTTCTATGTAGATCTTATATTATTAGAAATTCGTTTAAATTTGAATCAAAACATACTATAATATTATAAATAGTTACAATTAAGATTTGTACATAAACTCGAAACTCGATTCTGACTCGAACTCGCTAAAAACTCGGCTGAATCGAAAAAATTTCAAATTAAGTTCAGAGTGTAAAATTAGACTGGTCAACTCGAATAACTCAAAATTTTTAACTCTGCCTAGGCTCGACTTGCTTTCGAGCGCTCACCCCTACTTATGCGTAATCTTAATATTTCTCTTTACGATATGTACATTCTTGTATTAAATCTATTTCATTTTTGAGATTGTGCAACATATATATTCATTGTTGCAAGTTACGCAAAAAGGTGAAAATTTTATGTGATAATATTATTGTGAAATCTTTATCGATACTCGATGAAAAAATGCAGATTAAAAGTGCTCAAAGCTATTAAATGTAACTCTTAAAATAAAGTTAGCTTTATTACAATATTATGAATCTTTGGTAATGATGCTAAAAGCGAGGAAAAGTTTGGCTAGTGCGTTCCGAGTTTTAATTTCTTATTTTGGAATGGTTATTTGGTATGATATTTTTATTCTTTATCAACATGGTGAGTAATCAATTGTAATCTAAATCAATGTACATTGATACTACCATAAAGGAAGTTAAAGGTGTAATATGTATTTTTGAAAAATTATAGAAAATAGGGGTTGAAGCTAGTATAAATATTGCTAAATCTTTGCATTGAGTATGAACATGAGACCAACTTTAAGCGTCGTGTTTTTATAAAGATAATTTGATGAGAATGATCATGATGAAAGAAATACAATGCCAGAGAATCTTTTAAGAGTTATTTTTTGGATTTATTGTTGATATAGGCGTTTGCTTCTTTGAAGATAGATTTGAACAATTATTTTTTTTGTAATTTTTAATTGATTCTATAAGATTGCAGTAGTTGAATAATAAATTAATAGACTATTGTGGTAATTTTACAAAAATTATTTTTCTCATAATAATTTGTCGGATGTTGATGCAAATGACTTTTTTCTTTTGCGAAAGCAAAAGTGTTGCAAATGACTTTGCGAATGTGTTCATGTGGTGGCTAATTCTTGGGTTTACTAAAGATTGTTATCCTAATGTTTCAATTGCTTATTGGATCTTATTAACAATGGGTGACGACATCATCTGCGGAAGAAGTTTTCAAAGTTGAGTTATTGAAAAAAAATTACTTAAGGTCAACAATGTCTGAAGAAAGATTGAATAGGCTAGCTATAGTATCTATCAAAGAAAAATATGTTGGAAAGCATTGATGTTGACACTATCATCAATATTTTGCATTAAAATGCTCAAAGCAATATTTTTATAAGTATTTATATGCTTAAATATATTTTGACATTTTTTGAGATCGTAATGAATTCTTTGTTTTATTTAATTTAATAAATAAAAATTTTATATTACATATTTCTTATTTTTTGAATTAAAACCATTTTTAATTTACTTAGAGGCAAAATATAATTTGAGCAGGTACGATAAGGGCAAATTCTAAATTAAAATTCTAAAATTAATAGGTTTGTGTACTAAAATATACAAAACTTGTATATTAAACATTTCTCTCCTTATTATATCAAAGTTAAAGAGTTATATTTTGATATACAATATGTATAAAAACAATTACATTTTATTCCTAATCAAACTATACAATTTAAAATCTAAATCTCTAACCATAAATCTCAAACTTTAATTCTAACCTAAATCTTAAGGTACAAACCCTAAACTTTAAACTAAACATATAAACCTTAAAATTGACAAACTTGTGTAAACTAAAGATACATATCTCGTATATCAAAATATTTTTCAAGTAAAATACAATAAATAAATTTTCAGTTTAGTATAATGAGTAAAAATCATAAATAAAAGTCACTTTGTTTGCCTAAATAGTAGATAAAAATTATTAAAAAATTGACAATGAAAATTTTGAAATAATTTGACAGAATGATAAGTCACCAGTAAAAATTTATTTTATATTTTATATAATTTTATAAAATTAATTTTCCAGGATTAAATAAACAACTCCTATATTATTAAAAATCTATTGACCAATTCCCAAAATTTTATGAAAATGTCTCCTAGCCACCAGCCATGACGACTCACAACATGAAACCGGAGACGGCATATCCATGTACACAAACTATATGTAATCATGAACCGGGAGCCAAAAAGGTGGTTCAGGTTAATATTAATCAAAAAGCCAAGCGTTTGAAAAATCACATACCAATTAGGCAGGGGCGGATGTAGACCTTTATGCGCAAAGTAGACGTAAAAGCCGGCCGTAGTCAATATACAATTTTTGGGATAAAGATATATTTTTAATAGGAATACATAGTAAATTTTTTAAAAATTAAATTATACAGTACAGGGATAAAATTTTTAATAAGGAAATACATCCAGTTCTAAAGGTATATCCTGCAGTTAGGCAATCCCCAATGGCTGTCCCTTCAAGTTGAAATGAAGAGAGGCTGCTTCGAAATGACAGGCAGGTAAACATCTGAATAGTAGGAAAAACTCCATTTGAGTTCTATAAAATTTAATTGTAATTATTTATCATGTTATAAATGCAGTTTGATTAATTTTAAAAACTTTTCTCTAATCATATAAGATATGCATATATATATATATATATATTTCTTCATATTTTTTCATATGTTGCAATATTTCTTCATCAAACATGACCAATCGACATACAAGTGGGTGGTCTCCTGCTTGGAAGAATCTTGTTTGAGCTGAATAGCCTCTTTTCTCAGTGCATAATCGTTTGGAAATTTAGTATAAAAAGTGATCAAGTGTCGAGCAGACATTCGGAAAACCCTTGGGATGCAAGCATTGACAAACGACCTTAAGCATCTCATCAGCAGGGATATTGATGCAATCTTGACAATAAACTGACAAAAGAACAAAAAGATAAGTCATAAATAACTTGAAACTGGGGCTCATAAAGAAAGAAAATTGTAGAGAATGCCATGGCGCAGTTAAGAACACTGAGACGAAAAGGCAATTGCTTGCGAAGCAGTACACAGCGCATCCGCAACTGAAATCCGATCATTTTCCTCCTGGAAACATGAGACTCACTATCTGTCCATCCTGGTTTATTAGGTTTCCTCTTTGATGGTAGAGAAGAGTCTGAAAGATTAGAAGACTTTGACCAAGCTTCGGGTGATTAATTTCTCCATCAACCTCTGGATTCACCTGCGTGACCGCCAAATTCTGTCGAAAAGCAGGCCTTTTGCTTTTCCTCCTCTGTAGCAAACAAAAGCAACAGGATAAAAGTTTCATAATGTCGAAACATAGGCATAACACTGCTAGCTGCAGTAAGAATAATCTCAAACTTTCTACAACAATTGGCCCTTAAATCCTAATCCACCATTGAAAACGTTGTGACATAAGCCAGACGTTTCGATGCAAATATGGAATCAACAAATCAGTCATGGAACTACCTAATACGAAATCAAATGTTCTTTTTTCTTCTTGAAATTACACTGAGAAGCAATATTTCTGTAATACTAATCTTTATAAAAGCACATCCATGAAAACATATATATGATAGAACAGCAAAAATCGAATAGAAAAGAAAAAGCGAGCTTACCTAGAATCGAGTTTCCCTATTTTGTATGTAATCGGATACAGCTTGAACAACAAAAGTGAGACATTTGGAAGTTCCTGAAGGTAAGAGTATGGATTTCTACAAAATTGGACAACGAGACTCGTTTTGAGGATTCATTGAATTTGTAAACACACAGAAACATGCAATATGACCACAATCTGTATATATTTTTTGAAAGAAAATCGATAATTACAGAAATCACAAGCATTATAAATTAATTCTTGCAATCAAAGGAAAAAAACAAATCTTACATAGAACTATTGGGTTTGTAAGAAGATCCCTGCAGAGCAAACCAAAAGAAATATTTTGGGTATTCTCAAGAAAATCAAAATAAAAGGAAGATCGCATGAAATATTGAATCATTTGAACATAATGATTGTGCCTAATTAAACGCAACAAGTGAACGTCAGAAATTTCTTGAGCATCAGGCGAGTGATCTTCCATGGGACGAGTTTTGGAAGAATCATACACATCTCATATTCTTTTCCTTTTTACCTCAGCAATTTATAATTCTATTCTGAAGCTTTGATTCCACGTGCTATTGCTTTGACGAACAAGTACTCCATGCAATTTTTATATTTAATATTTTTCTAAGTCAATGTCTTGTCAGCATGGAATACATGTGATCGTGTAATTTTAGTTATTTTATTTTTCTTGAAAATTTGATTACCAAATTTGGCCGAAAAATAAATATTTTTGTTTTAAAAATATAAATATTCTGACCAATTTATCATTATGTCAATATGTGATTATTAGGTAAGTAAAACTATTATTCATAAATTTGTAGAATTCATTCGTGAAAAATGAGTTTTTTTTATGAAAAAGGGGAAAATACTATCGCGTGCCTCGTTAAAAGGCGCTTTAAATCATTGGGATATTCTTGGGTCCCTCTGTTGCTCGCGTGATTCAATCGGTTTTAGGCGATATTGTGTATCCTTAATAACACCGGTCCTAATTCTAATATACGCGTCAGGAGACTTTGTCGACTTTAAACCAGTCCGATTCACCCAGCTTTACAAGCTCAAAATCGTGTCAAAATGCAGCATCTTCCATATCTCATTGGGCCTACACCAAGCGAGCTTTTTAAAAGTAAAAGCATAACGAAAAATGCAATTGTGAACAGAAATAGTACCGCTATGAATCTTAGAAAGGAATACGAGGTGGATGGCTATAAAAAGTTTATCTACATAAAGTCTTTGATACGCCTCAGTTAAGAGTTAGGTGAGATACCTTGATCGATCACGAGTTTTTTAACATAACCTCTTGCTCATTACCTCTTTAGCGACTACAGACGGCTAAGTCAGCATAATCTCTTGAAGGTTTCCTCACAGAAGAGATTGGTGAAGTGATTCAACACTCAGAATGGTACCAGTATCCCTGACTATTTTTAGATGATTTGGTTTTATCACACAGTGAAATAACTGAAAATGCTGTACAATTATTGACCTTTATCCAATTTATTTGGGGTCTAGTTAGACCATTTGGTTTATAAATGAAAGAAGAAAGTTTTCTTCTATAAACATGCAAGATCGACGAAATGTTATCTGCCTCCGGCTTAGTTTTTGAAAATCTCAATATGGGCTTGTATCTCGGCATTTCTATGCGGCATATTGACGACTCTTTGAAATCTTTGATTTTGTAATTGATCGAGTCTGTATAAACTCGGCGGGTGGTGACAGTCTACATCGTTCTTTGTTTGTTTGTTGTGGAAAAATTTGTCTTTCTCGATCCCATTATAGGCCGAACCTTTGAATCAGAAGTCGAGGTTAACCCGTGTAGACCGCATGGCAGATCATTAGACCTTGAGGCCTTGTTGGAGCTTGGAGGAAAGCTTTGGGCTGATGTTGGATTGTTAATGGGCTAGAGTGAAAATAAAGAACAAATGTGTAATTGCATGTGGGAAGGCAAAGATGAGGAAATGCATTTATTTTAACGAGAAAAAGTTCTGGAGGCCTAAGTCACCTTGTCCCTTGTTTTCTCCTTTTTCTTATCTTAAATATTACCCGATTTGAGTTAAGGTAAATCTTTAAGTGCTTGAGAGGAATCACATTTTTTGATTAGAGAAGAGTTTGTTGAAGCGTGAAGGATCTACGCTCAAGGTAAATATGAGTTAAAATGGTAGGATTTGGTTTGGGTGGGGTTAGTGTGGATGAAACGAATGGATCTTTGAGAGGAAATATTTCCTGGCTTTTATTTAGAGTTAGTATAACCCTTCTGTGTGTTCATAATGCATCATCATTTTGGTATGTGTTGCTTGATGATCAGTGTTTTGATTTTAGAGCTTGGTTGGTCATATTAGGTAAATCCTATAATTGTTGATGTTTAAGGAGTAAAAATGGCTAGAAACTACTTTCGTGACTCCTCTTGTGGCGAATTGGTAGGAGCGTTTTGGGGCTTAATCGGGGAGGTTAGGGTGGGTTAGTGTAATCGAACTCTAGATTTTGAAATTGGGGCTGATCTTCATTATGGTGGTTCTTGTCCGGTACTCATTCATATCTTAGGGGGCGACCTTTGTGAGGCGTCTTGATGCAGCCTCTAAAACTATCGATACCGCTCGATGGTTCCAGATTCCAATAATGCTTTGGCGTGCAGAGTACCTTTAGGCGTGCTCGTTAGCCCTTTGTTGTCTTGCTTGCAGGAGGCTACGTCACCGATATGCTAGGAATTGGTGTATCCGGTACAAGCAGGAATCGATGCAGGGTGATCTAAATGCGTCGACGCGGGCGTGTCGTGCTATCGCGATAATAAAATCTTTCAGTCTAATTAGAGTATTGGTACTCATTGAAGTGTCGATACTTAGAGAAATCTGCGATACTTGTTGGAGCAGCTTGCCCCAGTTTACCTACGTTCAGTTTGGATGTTCTATAATTTGTAGTTAAAGGTTCTAATAAGGTCTCTTTATGATATAAAATGATTGGTAAAAGCGAGAATGTATGTTCCTTAGCATATATGGATTAAATGGCTAATTAGTATTGAAATAAGGTAAAATATGTGGTAAGTAAGTTTGAGGATCCTTGGTGGATCATTGGTAAGCATAGGTGGGTTTTCTAGTGTCGAGTGACTCGGCCTCACTCCGGTTTGTTTATCTATATGTTTTCATTGTTGAGATGTTGTTTGTTCTTAGCATGTGTTTAGGCAATTAGGTAGCGCCATTGCTTTATCTTATCTTGATATCATTCATGTTGCATTGCTTTATTTATGAGTTGCACAAAGCATGGTCAGTGGCGATGTATCCTTGAGCTTTGTTTGCTCGCGTTCAAAATCATTGTTTTTTCCGTTCTGAGGTTAGTAGGTTAGGCATGTTCGTGAAGGAGCACCATCATAGAAGGATTCAATGCCTCGTCTCTTCCGAGTACAATACTTAGGTCATTGGGCTATGTATTCGTAGGAACCTATTGTACCTTGTAAATTGTATTTTGATTTCCAAATGGTAAGTCAAGGTTTATAATGTAATTTAAAAGTCTTTCTGTCTTATATATTTCAAATAATACTTATATTTTAATGGATTAAATAAAATAGATTTTGAAAATTTTGTGGTTTTAGCTAAACTAAGTTGGAAATTTGATGGTTGGGTTTCGGGCTTGAGGCCCAAATGTGACATCGGGTCAGGTATTACATTTAGTGGTATTAGCCTAGGTTTTGCAGGTTCTAGGAAATCCACCAGGTTGGTTAAGTAGCGGATAAGGTGTATCCTAAGAATCGTGAGCCTTTATGTCTAAGTTATACTCTTAGACTAGTTTCTGGATGGTGTGCCTTATGTTTTGTCATAGTTACAACATTTAGATAGATTGATGTTCGCGATTGAGAGTGCCGCATTGAAGGTTGATTTTTTCTTGAGGACGATTAAGGATCGAGTTATTTGGAGGTTGAGAGCAGGATTTGAAAGAATTTTAGAGTTGAGGGTGTACCTCACTCCATCCTTACGAATAGTAATCATGCTTATATCGTAAAAGCCACCTTGAAGCCAGTCGAATGAGAACCTCCGGTGATGAGTTTCATGTGTTGATGGGCTGACCATATAGAGTAGGCTGAAGGACTTACTTTCGATTGACTAGTGGTAGGTGTCGATCAGAGGAGTCTCTTCTATCAG
The DNA here is from genome assembly GCA_019671005.1 of Hibiscus mutabilis. Taxonomy (NCBI): domain Eukaryota; kingdom Viridiplantae; phylum Streptophyta; class Magnoliopsida; order Malvales; family Malvaceae; genus Hibiscus; species Hibiscus mutabilis. The sequence goes on from JAGYYJ010002185.1 coordinate 21,311, forward strand.
TAGTAAGTGAACCTGAATGGTGGGTGCTATATTTTAGGAATGCATGGCGCTTGAGATATTTTTGTTTAATGTGAGGTGCATGATGGTTGTAGCGTCGGTTAAGCTCTTGTAAGTTGAATGCTCGAGATTTTAATCAAAGGTATGCTTGTTATAATTGTTTATAGTAGTGGCTAGAAGGACATTGTGAGTTTTATGCGAGGACAATAGATGAAGTAAAGCCCGAGGATAGAGTTTAAGCAGTTTAAGCGGGTTGTTATTTGGTGATATGATATTATCTGCGACTATTTTGTCATGAGTTAACCCAGGGTGCCAAGCGTAAATTCGCTTTGAGCTACGAGGAACCAAATATTTGGTAAGAAAAATAAGGGATCATCAACATTCTTATGCTCGTTCGGGTTGGTTTGATCGGTGGCGCGAGGACCTTGTAGCGACCGAGGAAAGTCGTTGAAGTCATGTTTATAAATACATGAGAAGCGTCGTTGTTAAGAACCTAGGATAGTGAGTGGGTGGGAAAGGATGACCCGATCAGATGTGCCAATGGATTTAGGAGATGCTCGGAGGTTACGAAGAGGTAGATGTGGAGTGGGTATGATGGGATCTTGATTTCAGCGTTTTTAACCTTAAAGTGATCGTGCAAATGGTATGAAGACTTTTTAGTGTGGAATTCAGCCCGTATTTTTGATGTGTAGTATATCTTGAATGGGGTTCCAAAGGTCTTTAGTGAGTTTAAGCAGGTGAAAAGGAGAGATCAGTTCTTGCATCTGGTTTAAGCTGTTAGGTGTTAGGTATAGGCGAGATTTTCTATGGTTTTGGTATTATGCCTAAAGTTAGTTACTACGAAGAGTAAATGTGGATGAGGTTTTAGACTTGATTAAGGGACACTTATAGATCGTATGGCGTAGGTTCCTTGGGATGTTTGAGATGATTCGATTGTGTGAAGGCACTCAAATAGCTATAGGGCCAGCGTTGAGATAGTTGAGGATTCTATAAGCCGTGTTGTAGGACTATTAAATTGTTCAAAGTACTATTTTTTATTACTTTTTACTCATATTATTGTTAGACTTAGGCTGTATTAGTTGCATTAATAGCCATTCATTCGTGTTTGCATTGTTTCTTTGGTGGACAAGTTTGATTTCATATTTTTGCTTAATTTTGTGAAAAAAGGATCTTGCTTTGGTGTGTTTTTGTGTGTGCAAAATTAGTTCGATTGCAGGGCAATACAATCTGAAGGAGATACCCGTCTGATTTCGAGTGGTGCATGAAGGAATCTGCCCAGCGATTTGCCAGGCGATCTGCATAGAAGGCTATCTTAGGAGCTAGTTGCAGCGCAATTATCGATAATGGATAAGATAGCGTGGCACTCGAATTGATGACTAGATAAAGCCTAATGGCGTGGAAGAAGATAAATCCTAGAAAGATTGGAGATTCAGGAGATTAAATTCCAAGAGTTTTATGAGGGTTTGAGGATAAAGATAAGAGATTAATTATCTCTTTTATCCCGATTCAATTCAACAAACTCGTCATTATCAACAACATAATCTGCGGTGAAAGTTTAGATTGGATTAGGATCTTATCTCCA
>JAGYYJ010003030.1:0-20740 GCA_019671005.1 Hibiscus mutabilis
CTTGGGCAAATCCAAAGAAGCTTCTTCCTGTGCGCTCATCACAAAATTTCTAGATCCCAATATACCCAATGCCAGATAGCTGCCAAGAAGCACAAGCCAGAAAACACAATATGTGCTGGCCACACCTTCGTAACTCAAATACCTGGATTTGTTATAGTTCCCTGTAATACTCCAACTGCCCCATGAATTGTTTATTCTAAACGAGTCATGAAGGTATAACGAACATACCTTGTTCCTACATTGATCAAGAACGGATCGGAGGGGTCAAAACCAATAATTCATATAGAGCCATTGAACTGGCCTTAACCAGCAACCAGAGTTTATGCATTAGGCGAACAGAAAGCAAGCGACCGATCATTCAATACGACAGTATGAATCTTGTTCTATTCCATTATAATAAGGGAAGAATTCGCCCAGAAGAAAAAAAGAGAAGCAGATCTATTCTATGTCTGGATAAGTATCAATACGCAATGGGGGTTGATCCTATTTTTTATACCCGATAAGTATCAATACGCAATGGGGTTGATCCTATTTTTATGAATGAACGCATCCCTATTTGTTTTGTTCATCATTCACATGGCCTATTGCAAGAATTCTCTTCATCCATTCTGTCTTTCTTTATTTGTTGGGTCTTATTCCATCTTTATGTACAAAAAAATATGATAAAGGCTGATTATTAAGACCACTATTACGTTTCCACATCAAAGTGAATATAGTATTTAAATCTTTTCTTTTTAATGCCTATTGTGTCCTAAAGAGTTCCTTTTCATTTTCAAAATCCCGGGAGGAAGATGCAAATTTGGGTTGATAGTGGCGACTTGTCAAAATATATTGGGTCATATGGGATTCTGCTTCTTGCCCGGATCGAGATATCCTATGTTTCGCCAAAAAAAGATTGATTGAATTATCAAAATTTCGTAGCGTGAAGTCTAATGAAGTGCACCAGAGATCCATTTCCTATTTTTTGGGGGGTAACCAGATTAATATTTTCAATTAGAATGATTTATTGGCTTGGTTGACCGATAAAATGAAGTTACATCCAGGCCTGCTTAGAAAAACCTAATTGTAATATATTTAAGGATTACCACCTATATCATAATCATAAATCTTTTTTTTATTTGCAAATTAGAAAATTGGGAAAATTAGTACAACAGAAACAAAGAAGGGATTTTCAAACCGTTAATCAATCGAATAATATGAGAAATAATGCTGAATATTTGGCGAAAATGAAAAGTAGTGTTGGAATTAAATTAAAATAAAAAAGTAAATGAAATCATAAAGAAAGACGTGGTATTAGGTCATCATTTGTCCTATATGCGCAAAATCAAAATCAGGCGATTTTTCCTGGAGTAGAGCATAAACCTAAAAAAATTGAATTTATGAAACCCATTCAGGAACAAAGAAAAATGATATCGTGATTTTTGATTGAATTCCAATGAAAAAAAACAGGTCAATTGAAAAGTTTTGAAAGGATAAGTTTAACTTTTTTTCCTATATTTCTCTATATTATAGGAAAAACGACCACAAACTCATCTTTCTTTAATTTCATTTGAATCTTCATTTGATTTGCCAACCATAAGAAAAAAGCCCCTTCATTAGAAATTATGTTAGAGAAATCAAATAGGAAAATCAACTACTAGAGAAAACGAAAGAAAAGGAATTGAATCAAAATAGCAATGAAATCATTGATTTTTTCGCAATTTTTGCTGAACTGTTTGCATCAAAGGTAAACTCAAAAATTGAATACTTGTGGGATAGAATTTTATCCTAAACAACCGACTTTATCGAGAAAGATTACTTTTGAAAAATAGAGGTTGATAGCGAGATCTCAACTTATTGGTCTTTGGAATACCCCTGTATAGAGAATGATACCAAATTGATCTGTTTTTCATTTATTGATGGAAAGAAAAAGGAAGTGCCTTCGCCATATGAAATATGAATTAGTAAATAGTAAGTAATGGCTTTTCTGAGAGTCGATATTTTGATTTCTTTTTTTTATTTATTAGATATGTATCGAAAGAGTAGTATGAGAAAGGGGGATTTCAATTTTTTCTTGCTGTCGTGAGCCATCTCAACGTCACAAACTTTTTTTTTCACACACCAGAGGGTTATTAACAATATTTATGTTATAAATAGCAAAATAAAGAGTACGAAAAAAAAGACTATTTTTCTTTCTTTTTGAAAAAAAAAAGAAACTTTGGGACCTGAATCACAGACGAAATAAATAATAATATAAAGCAATATAGTTATCATAGTATTTTTTATCTTTATTCAAATCCAAAAAGAAGGGTGGTACTGATATTTATTGATCCGGGTCTAATAGACTATATTTTTTCTTTTTCTTTTTTCGAAAAAAAAGAGAAAAAAAGTAAAGTCGTAGGCAATGCGCAAAATGCTGGTACGGTTGTTACCACCTTATCTTTTTATTATTCTTCAGCTATTCTCTTTTTTTATGTGAGTTAGACGAACCTTTTATTATGTTATAATCATCAGGTAATGATCCACGTCCTCGCTGTTTTTTCGAGGAACAAACGGGGAATTTATCTCGGAAGCGGAAGAACCGCCGAAATCTCGCGAAAGCATCACTGCGTTTGCGTTAAAAGAACGGGCAAGTTTCATGGGTTGTATCCGAAAGACACGGGAAAGAGAGTTTTTATGTCAGCAACAGTCGCTCATGGAATTGTGATCATGTAACGGATCATGTAACATTACATAACGTTTAACACCAACTACAATTTGGTCAAGATTGATTTAATCCTCTTATTCCTTTCATGTAACTAAGCTAAGGGCTAATATTTTAGTGTCTTTAAATAGAATTAAAAAGCAATTAGAATAATTTTCTGGTTAAGATTATCTAAAACCAGTCTATTATATGATTCAGTATGTCAACCAAACAATATTGAAAATATGAACAGTAATTAAATAATGCTCGGAAATCCCACAACTCTTGGGGAGGCCAAAAGTTTATAGAAGTATGTGCTGTGTATGCTCAGATCATGGGCTGAGAAAAAGAAATAATAATTTTCAGTATCAACGATCATTACCGGTGAATAGAATGGTTCTTCCATTCACTATAAAGACCAGATAACATATCCTTCTGAGTTGCGTATGAAATTGGCGGTTTCCGTTGGCGCAAATCTAGATTTAAGATGAAAAAACCTCTCATTGCGGGCAATGCTTATCCAGTTAAGCGGGAAAATCTGCTTTAAAAGCAAAAGACAAAGCCGACTTTCTTGCAAAGAACGGATTCAAATACTCATCGGTCCTCACACACATTCGTTGCCAGTAAGGGGGATCTCGTTGCGAAAAAGATCTCTTACCGGAAAATATGGTAGAACCGAAGAGCGTGAACGTACAAGGTACCAATTAAATGAATGGGCTCGGTGATAGAGAAGACCTCACTGTTTAAGAAGTAACCATAGAAACGATGGAACCATTTTTATTTATTCATTTTTATTTACTTTTATTTAATAATATCTTTTTGGATACCAGTATCAATACAATTCTTATTTCAGAAAAAAAAAAAAGGAAAAATGTCGTATCGGGTAGCAAAGCCATTGAATTTTTATTTTATACATTGAAGAATCATTTTGTTATTAATAGATCAGAAAGAATAACTGAAAAGAAAGAATAGTTATTCATCGTTCTTTTATTAATGACCAGAATTAAAACGGAGACGTCGAACAAAAAATTTTTATTTATCTGAGCTTTGAGGGCCATTCAAGACTTACCGAACTATTATCAACAAAGAATAAGAGCTTTGCTTCGATCGACAGAGACAGAAAAAGAGATTTTCGTCGCCTGTGATTACCAAATGCAGTGCGGAATGGGGGTATTTCTATAGTTATAGTATTGTAACACACACCCGAAGAAAGAAACAGTTGCTTCTGAATCGTAAAATACTTGCACAAATAGCTATCTCCAAATAAGAATTGTCTTTATATGATTTCCAACGAGATTATAAAATAAGGATATCGGAAGGAATCCCAACGAAATGCTTTAAATGAAATAAAGTTCCTCGAAACTCCGGGAAGGCAGAGAAATTAATGTGATAAAATGACAAGTCAAAAAAAGAAAGATGACGAAGACGCTCAACAAAAAAAGATTTTTCTTTCCTCAACCAGATTTGATTTTTTTTTATTTTTTTGATCTCCGATTTTTTGCATTCGATAATTTTGAATCAATTTTGACTCTAATTTATTTCGGTTTTCAGAGTTCTACACATTAAGCGACCATGTTTTTGCAAATTGTTTCTCGTATGAAAGGGTAACGAAGGTAAATACGCTTATACCAGCAATAGTAATTCATCGTTGTTTTTAAGGTCGCTTACAGACAGATAATATTTTTCTTGTTCACTAATAAATCGACAATTAAAACTCATGTTTCTACTTCGATCTCGATTGATCGGGGCAACGCCTACGAAAGATCGCTTGATTTAAGAAAAGAGTCGCTTGATTTATCCATGATTTTTTATTTTATTATTTTCTAAAAAGAATCTATCTCTCATTTCTAAAATCTTATTTGATCGTATAAAATCAAATTATAGTAAAATTTTAGAATGAATATAATAAACAGATTTGGTTTGTTTATTTTATTATTATTTATTTATTATTTAAATGTATATAAATTTAAATATATGATATATAATAATATAATATTAATAATATTAATAATAAATATATATAATTAATAATATAAATATATATAATTAATAATAAATATAAAAATATATATAATATGCATATAAATAAAATATGTTATATCTATAATTAATTAGATAATTAGTTACTAATATATTATAACCTAATGTGTTTTCTGTCATATTTTCATATTTCGGGAAGACATATACGAGCAGGTTTATTTTTTTATTCCTCGTGAATTGTATGTTTGTAACAATAGGACAGAATTTCTTCAACTCAATCGACTAGGCGTATTGTGTCGATTTTTTGATGAAATGCCTGTTGATTCTTTAACATTAACGCCGTTTCGAACACCTTTGGTACATTCCCAAAAAAATGTTACCGGACATCTTTTACTTACATGAACCTCCCTTGAGTTTTTTTCACCCAACTTTCTATTTTCCGATCAAAAGCTTTGAAGTTAAAGCGAATGAAAAAAATAAATAAAGTTGTTAACTCAAAACCAAATCTGAAAGATTTCGTTGCAATCAATATAGTAAATCAACATAGATTTATAGTAATAGTAAATAATAAGAATAAGTAATACAACGATTTTCAACTCCTATTTAGAATCAAATAACAGTACAGCATTTTCTTTGCTATCTTGTAGATACCGTTGTTCCAGATCACACTTTTTTCGCTTCACTTTATTACCGATTGAACCTTGAATTCTTTGTTGAACTACTTTTCGTTTACCTTCCTTATTTATTTTATCTACTTTAAAAATTCAAAATAAAATAGGGGGCGAGATAGTCACAGATATTTGATTGTAGTCCGATCTTTTGCTTCAAAACCGCGGCAATAACCAGAATTAAAAAGGAATTGCATCTGAAGAAACGATGATCTATCAACAAAACTCGTTAAAAGAAGAACCAGAGAGAGTACTGGTGCTGACGTGAAAGATATGCTTTTTATCGTATTACATTAAGGTAATACATATATAATCACATGTATGTGTGGTTGTAAGACCACTTGTATTTGTATATTTGTACCCGTTTAATTAATTAAAGTTCAAATTTAAATGTACAATGATCTGATAGATAAGATTTTCCATTTCTTAAAAACAGCAAAATAGGTCCCTTTCTGCCTGAGAAGCCTCACAAAATATCTATTTACTATTCATTATATGGTTGTTACGCTATGATATGAGACCAAAAAAGAGGAAAGAAAGATACTTTTTGCTGTCAACAGATGAAATAAGGCGGAAACAAGACAGAGATTCTCTCACAATGACATTGTAGGTCATTGAAAGGATGTAGCGCAGCTTATGTTTGTTTTGGGTACAAAATGTCACGGGTTCAAATTTCTCATATTATATATGATATATGATAGTATAGTGTGCGCGATGTGTGGGGTTATAAAATAAAGAATCCTCTTTTTACAGTCTTATTATTATGATAAGAGCTCTTTTGTTCGGTAGAACGTGTCTTCAAAACCCGTGTCGTAGGTTCAAATTCACAGAAGCGCGATTCCGCTCTTTACAGTCGAAAATTACACCGAACCGAAAAAAAAATTGAACATATTGAATTTGACCTCCCTGATTAAATTTTACCAGAAAATTATTATAAAATTAAAGAATTAAAATAGAGCGGTCGTCAAAAGAGATGGTAATAATCAAAGGTCCGTTGACGTCACACGTTCGTATTAAATATGTGTAATACCCAGCCAAAGCAATAGAATTACGGAAGAGAGCCAAAATTGCTTGTCAATCATTTCACTTATTTGAAAGCGAAAAGAAAGGTAATATCTATCCTCAAATATTATCTTCACTGCCCATCATCTAATTAATACCGATTAACACGGTAAGGAAATAGAATATTATAGAATATATGGAATAGACAGAAAGCTTTTATGAATTGCTCGTTCATTCAATTATTTCAAATGTCGCATTTACTGCACCTGTAAATAAAGCCGAGTGTTAGCGCCGCCAGTAAAAAACCGAAATAATTAGTTATAGTAGGCATAGCTAAATGAAATATGTTCTTTTTATACATATGTTTATAAAAGCACTTACCTAAGTTTCAATTTTTAAACGAGCCGGGGAAATAAAAATACCAATTGAAATAATAAGTTCAATTGAAATTTTGATTCATCAATCATTCTAAACAGTATTCACAAAATAGAGCGGCAGGCCAGAGTAAAACGAAAGAAATGATTCATCATCTTTGTAGTTAGGTCAAGAAAAATCTGTCTAATATAAGAGGCCGCCGCCACAAATATTGACAGCAGAATTTTTTATTTAAAAATACCTTGGTACAATATTGACGATCTCACAAAGATTTAATTTCGTAAATTATTGATCCTATCTTTACAAAATCGATCCTCACAAGAATATGTGGAGCTCATAATGCTTCTTCGCCGACTTGCTGATAAGCCACCAGTACCGATGTCGTCATTCATGTATTGTATACTTCCCTGTCATCGCGGGTTACAAAACAAACATTGCGTTTGCTTGGCGACGTGCTTGAAGCTTCGTCCAAACGAGTAGCTTTTAGAGAGTTATCAGCGGAATCCATTAATAACCGGTCGTTTTGATTTTGAACAACTCGATGAATTTAGTAGATATTTTAGAGACCCAATGACAGAGATCGAACCTTTACAGCGCGATGGTTGCCGTTCACGGACCAGCTGTACCTCGTTTCTATTTTTGGGTCAATATCAGCAATGCAGTTCATCCAACGATAAACCAATTCCGAATTTCCGAACGAAGAGCTATGACAATCAAACCGGGGAACGAACAAAATGTTGAATTGAAGAGTACCAGAATATTAAATACCGGGTTATTATCATTTTGTTTGCTGTTTTATTTTCAATTATTTCTTCACCAAGAAAATGTTATAGCAGAATATTAAATGAGTAGAAAGGGATTCGGAAGCGGGATCATGGGCTCATTCATGACCGTTCACAGCACCATCATTCGATGAAATGCGAGGGATAATGCGGGATACAACGGAAGGATCTCTCGGGATAATAGGCAGTGGCACCCGCATTTCGCGATCGGTTTAATATTTTTTTATGGTTCATATTTTGGATTGGTTCGTCCTCAATATGTAATATAAGATGTACAATGGGGATGAATCCGTTATAGGCGAAAGTGTAAGAATCAATGGGCTCTCGCGCCAGCCCGATTCGCGAGGGGCCCGTTCAATTCTTAATGATCATGATCATAATATTTTGTCGTATAAATGACAACAATGGATCACTTTTTTCGATGATTTTTTGAAAACGAACTCACCAATTGATTCATAGCATCTGTCTTTCGAGTATTTGGTCGAGATTTTCGTTAGAAGAAAAATCATCAATTGATGACACATATATATATAATATATATATATTATTTTTTTTTCGTCGATCAGATATCAAGCAAACCTTTCAGATTAGCCTAACTACTTATTTATTTTAGTATTTTCATCAAAGTTTGAAATTCTTTTTAGTCTATCGTTTTGATTCTATTTTTATCAAAAAAAAAAAAAGATTTTTCTTTTTTTTTGTTGTCCATTACTTTATATTCTACTTATTTGTTTAGACTTATTTTATACTTGTTATATTATTTATTACTTATTATTGGCAAGTAAATTATATAAATAAAAAATAAAGGGTTCTGAATCCCGAAAAATCCAAACAGAAAATGAAAACGGAGGTTCCGTTATTATTTTCGACACAAGAAAGAGTAAAAATTCCTTTCTGTGTCGAAAGAAAGAAGACGAAGAATACTTCCCTGTAATTATTTGTTCCCTCATTTATCCTTCCTTCGATTCTCCGCTTACTTATCTTATGTTTAGTATCTAATCAAATTGAATTTAGAAAATAAACCCATTCTGTGACATTTAAATCTGAACCTATTCTGTGACATTTCAATCTGACAATAGAATATAATTACACCCTCTCCAATTTAATCCAACTTAGATTGAAAAAAAAGAAAAAAAGGTAAAACAAATAGTCTTCTTCACAATATACATATTTTGAATGCGGGAAAGTACTAGAGAGAAAGAATAGAAAAAGCAAAAGACTTTCATACTTTTTTCATCATACCTAACCTAATGTTGTGAAGAATTTGTTTTTACAAATTTGATGCTGATAAATCCACGATCTAGAAATTATTTCGACACTGAACCTTCTTCAAACCGTTTTTAAGAACCAAAAAGATTTGTGCAAAAACACAGATGCCAAGAAAGAACAAAAGCGTTGGACGCGTAGTGATCTGAAATTATTTCGCATCTCTCAAACCACCACATTCATGAAAATAAAATACACTTAAAAAACTTAAATTCATAAATAGGAAAAATATTTAGACTTTTTTAGGACTAATAAATTTCAACTTAGAATAAAAAATATTCAACAAATTAATTTCCTTTGTTTGATAAAAAGTGAATTAAAGTGGTGCAGTGTCTTACTAAACGGAAATGACGGGTTAGCGCCAGAAATGTTGGCGGTGATTGGAGTTCATTTTCGAATAGTAGGACCGTTAAGATGGTATTAAGTTTATAAACGGACAATAGTTTTAAGTGTTATGGAAATTCGCAAAGTCTGACATCAAAACATTTTGTAATCGGCTAGGTACCAATTTTTGGGCGTTGTGGGGGTGCTAACCATTCTCCACACGTAATCGACTCCCGAACCCGTTTTTGTTTTCGCAGACCAAAACCGTTGTTTTAATAAAATAAAATATTTTTATTAAAATAACCCGATTTTTAGGTGATCCAATCACACTTTTTTTTAAAAAAAGATTGGTGGCGACTCCGTTGATTTGTTTTTAAACGTCGAAACACCTCGAAAAAAGGGTTGTGACAGTCTCCTTATGATTATATAAGGAAAATGGCACAAGTAATGCTAGACAAATACAACAAGTACTGGAATGGTGTTAATGATCTAATGGGTGTAGCAACAATACTTGATCCAAGATACAAAATGGCCCTTGTTCGCTTTTATTTCAAAAAAGATATTTGATCATGATGAAGCTGAGAGGGAGGTTAGTAGAATCAATACTTTTCTTCGTAAGTTGGTGGATGAATACGGGTCTAAAAATAGTGGGATCCTAGCTACTTGTTCTCAGGAGCCTAGTGATACTGGTCACATTGGAGGAGATGCCTATATGCAAGAATTTGTACAATTTATGGAACAAGATGAAAGTCATAGTTATGAAAAATCAGATTTGGAAAAAAAAATTGGAAGCTTCTAATGTACCACTTTGTGATGATTTTGATATCCTCACCTGGTGGAGGAGAAATGGAAGCACATATCCCATTCTTCAACAAATAGCTAGGGACATTTTAAGCATTCATGTTTCTACATTCCCTTCGGAATATGCTTTTAGCACTAGTGGTCGATACTTGATCCTTATCGCAGTCGACTTTCTACCGAAAACTGTTGAGGCTTTAATGTGTACTCAAAATTGAATTTGGGTTGACATTAAAGGTAATTTATAAAGTAATAACATATATGTTTACATTAAACTTATTTGTTAAATAGAAGTGCAAGTTACTCATAAGGAAGTTTACATATGCAGGTTCAGGTGACGTTCAAAAGATATCATGCTCACAATTGATAGAAGGATTAGAAGATGAATGTGATATCGAAGCAACCAAGTTACATGAGTGACATGTATTGATTGATTTTTAAAATTTTTGCATTTAAAGACATTTATGATGTATTTGAGACATTGCTTTTATTTAAAATTTTGTAAGTACTTTGTTTTTTAAATTTTTTAAATTCGTATTAAATTTATATTTTAATTTACCAATTAAAGGTTTCAAAAACTTATTATGATTATTTGTTAAATTGTGATAGTTGAAATAACGTCACATATGGTGGGAGTCTAAATGACATATATTTCTTATTTTTCATAACAAATTTGGTATAAATTTATTTAATTAATATTTATAAATATATTATATGATGTGGATCATGGGACGCGTATAAAAGGGATTAGGTGGGTCTAAGAACCACGTGGGTGGTGGGGTGGGGATGGTTTTAACCTTGTGGGTCGTGGGGCAGAGATGGTCTTAATTTTTACATTCGCAGCGGGTTGTGAGGCGAGGATGATAGTGAAATTTTTTACGGGGATGGGTGCTGAAAGAGCATCGTATTGCCCTCCCTATTGCATCAACCATTTGTTAGGCATGTGCTCAGCCTAATATGGCCCCTAATAACAATTCAACACGTGTTGAATCAATGATGTGAGAATATTTTATACACAAGTGTGAGAAATGCACCTAAGGGTGATAAAAGTGATAACGAGCCTAGTAGAGCTCGAGCTTGGCCAGGCTCGGTTCGGGAACAATATTATTGGGCTTGGATCGACTCGAAAATAGTATTATTGGACTTGGTTTAGGCTCGAGGCTCGTCGAGCTCGAAATTTTAGGCTTGAGTTCGGCTCGAGCTCAAAGTTCGTTGGGCTCGGCTCGAAGCTTGTTGGGTTCGGTCGGCTCGAAATAAACAATTTTGCTATAGTTTTTTTATAAAAGATGGGGGCTCATTAAAAGATCATTTCATAACCAATACTGAAACGAAATTCAATGTCGGGGAATAAGAAAAAGTGCCAAAAAATAGATTAATCCAGATAACCAAGAAATATTCTTACAATGCAAACACATAATCAAAGAAAATACAAAATCAAACAACAACTAAGGAAAATGCTCAATTTACTTTAGTTAATTTGCTTTTAGTGGATTTTCTCTAAATTATTTTATTGCTTTTCTTTTGCTAAACAAATTACTTTTAGTGCATATATATCATATAATATATATATATATAATTATTTTGAGTCCTGTTCACGAGCTTTTTGAGCCGAGCTTGGGTCGGCTCGGCTCGACTTGTTAAAGTTTCGAGTCGAGCTCACTCGACTGGTCAGGCTCATTAACACCCCTAAATGCACTGTTATGACTATGATTTTTTAGTTATATAAGAAAAATTAGTTTAAATTATTGATTAAACGAGTTTTTATTTAAAATATTAGAATTCAATAAAGGGTATTTGATTGTGGTTTTTTATATAAGGTAAAATATCTGGGTGATCATCAAATTATTGGGTCTGGCTTGTTTTTACCACCAAACTATAAAAATTTAAAATTCGACCACTAAACTATTTAATTGGACCTATTTTGACCACCATCAGTTAAAATCTAACGAGAAGGTGACGTGTATGTTAATGAAAATTTGTATAACTACACATTTGGCCCTTGTTAGTTACATATTCTATCAATTTGATCCTAATTTTAATTTAATTAAATAAATTAATTATTCAATTAGGTGCCGACACGTGTCATCATCTTATTGGATGAATTTAATTCTCTTTAGCTCTTCATATCCAAAGTTCCCACCTTTTAGCTTTCCATATCCAAAGTTCCCACCTTTTGTCGTTGCTAATCCCATATTCTGCTTCAATGCTCTGGTAAATCTCAAACCTTTGATTTTCTTCTTCTTCACTTTTGTGGTAGCTAATTTCTGGAAAATTTGGATTCCATAGAAGTTTAAGCAAAGGGGTTGTTTCCTTTTTTGTTCTACATGCATAGAATATTAACTAACAGGGACCGAATGTGTAGTTATACAAATTTTCATTAATAATCACGTCGCCATTCCGTTAGATTTTAATGGCCGGTGGTCAAAATATGTCCAATTAAATAGTTGGATGGTAGAATTTTAAATTTTTGTGATTTGGTGATCAAAAGAGATCAAACCCAATAATTAAGCGGTCACTCAGGTAATTTACCCTTTTATATAAGAATTCATTTGAATCATGATTCAAACCAAAGGTTTATTTGATTTTTTTTCAAATTAGAGGTACATTTTATATATACCTTTTATATAAGAATTCATTTGAATCATGATTCAAACCAAAGGTTTATTTGATTTTTTTTCTTTCAAATTAGAGGTACATTTTATATATAAGTAAGTTGACCATTATTTGATTCGAATCATTGATAATAAACTTTTATTTAAAAAATTATGATCAAATAAATCCTTATAATTATCGTCATTGTTAAAAACACTAAGGCATGCTTTTGATTGTGTTTTGAGGATCAAAAACCAACCTGAAAAGCCACGAATACCTTACTTTTGCATTAACCAAAAAGCGTTTGAGGGAAATTATTTTTTTATCCATCAAAATTGCTTTCTGTTTCTTTTACTTTGTTTGTTTGTTTTGTCTTTTTCATTCGATTTTTGACTAATTATTATTCATTTATTTGACATCAATATTAATATAAATAATATATTAAATTAATACATTGAATATTAATATTGAAATAATATATTTTAAATAAAAATAAATATACAAATATCACTTACGTTTATTTATTTTTACTTACAATATCATGTCTAAAATAGACATTTTATTTTTTCAAAATCACTTTTTGACATCAATGACAAATATTAAAATCTTAAACCCAACTTTTAAAAATCACTTTTGTAAATCATTTTTAAAATCACTTACTTACCGTACTTTTCAAAAATAATATCAAACTAAGCTTAAGACTTTGTTTGGTTGGGTAGAAAGTGGAAGGATGGAAAAAGCCGAGTGAAAAATGGAAAGAAAATAAAGTTTGAATGTGCTTGGTTGAGAAAAAAAGTTGGATGAAAGAAAATCGGAGGAATGGTTATTTTACAGCTCATGTGTAAAAACAAATTATCTTGAATTTAGAAGGAAAAGATGTGAATTAGTTCAAGCTATGATTTTTTTCACACAATTTGATAAAAAATGAAATTTTCAAAGCTTAATTTTTATTTCTCTTGTTTTTCAACTCTACTAAATAATAAGTATAGATCCATGTCATTAGAACTTTCTTTTAGAGTTAAATCATTACCATTTTCTCTAGTTATTATATCAAAATTCTTGCCTTCACTACTCTTTCCACCTATTAATGTTGGAATTATAAAACTTTCTTCATTATAAATATAACTATCGTTATTATAAAACTTTCTTGCCTTCACTACTCTTTCCACCTATTATCGAGTTAAATCATTACCATTTTCTCGAGTTATTATAAAACTTTCTTCATTATAAATATAACTATCGTTGGAATTGTCACTACCACTAAAAATGGAACTATCAATACAGATTTGAGAACAAAGATAAGAGTCAATACAACTATTAATGTGATTATTCCAACTATAGTTAGTATCATACAAGTTAAAATCATAGTGGGGATCGTCGCTTTTCGATCCATTATTAATATAACTAAAATTACGATAACTATAAAAAAAAACTTTCTAGTTCACTCAAAAAAGAATGATCATTGTTAATGAATAGTCATTCGATGAAAAATCAACTGAATATTTTATTTCTATCAGAATACCAGATACAATCACTGGGTTGTTAACGAACAATGAGTGAATGTTGAAGGAAACGATTTCTTTGTGAGAACCTGGAGTAGCAGTTCATTATATGATAGAGCTTTTTTCTTTTCAATTAGAAATATCAATTTTCAATTCGAAATAGTGATTTCCCATGTTGTAAAATTCGCACTGAAAAATTGAAATAAAGAAATTTTCTCTATCAAGACCTTTTTCGTAAAATCTCGTCTACTAATACAATACAATAAGTTTCTATTCAACACGGAACAAAAGGACAACATACAGATGAGAAAGAAGTTGTGATGCTTGGCTCGACCATGATCCGAAAACCGTGGGATATAGATAGAAAAGAATACACCAATCTGAGATCCATACACATACATAGGACATATGGACTAGAAGAGAAAATTTGAGTTGTGTTTAGTCTTTTTTTTGTATTTAAGCACATATATCTGAAAAAAAATATATCTATCAAAAATATAGACACAGACAATAAGGTCGGCTCAATCCTTTTAGTAAAAGGTGGGCCGAATTTGCAATTCAACAAACCGACAGTAACTACTGGATTACAAAGTATCCATTGCTTTGAAGTCAATTTTTCTTTTTATCTTTTTTTATTTATCTTTATTTATCTAAAGTATCCACTGGTTTGAATTCAAATTTGATCTCCTTCCATACTTCACAAGCAGCAGCTAGTCAGACTCCATTTGCTAGCCTCGCGGATAATTTCATTGCCTGAGCGGGAGGTCTCCCTCGCTACGAGCTTTTACACACGCTTACTAAAGCGCATTCGCTGCGGCACCCATTCCCCACCGAATCTGGTGTCTCCCAAAATCATCTCCCAGATCTCGGTCCAGCAGGCATATGCCAAACGTGAATACTCCCGAAGCTACGGGCAGGCATACGTGAAAAACGCAATCTTGAAATAAATACCGCGGCTTGAATCTTTTTCAATAAAATCATCGCGTAATAAATCAGCAAAGCCCAAAGTTATTTCCTTTTCCTTCGAGACACTACTACTGCTGCCGGCGTGAATCTGATCTCCACCAGACATACGCAAAGCAGCAGGAAGTACACGAAGTGCATACCATGTTCTTCTGTCTATCATCAACTGCGTGCGTGCGCGATGGATGTGAAGAAGAACGTTATCTCGGTGTGAGCCAGGTTGTATTTGCAGTGAACCTACCTGTTAGTGGTCATGCATTACGACCAGAACTCCCAATTCTCTGCACGACCCTTTCATCATTTCTTCACATGTACCCGCGGTGCGCATTCAAGTAATGCCCTTTGATTTCACCTGTTTCAGCCACAGTTTATAAATAGCTTCGGCACAAAATAAGAAACGGTCTCTCCAGCGCATAAATATTTGGGAGGTACATTCTCATCATCTTTGTAAAATCAGTCCGTCGCGTAGACATTCATAAACTGTCACCGTGGTTCTTTAACGGATAACCCCAATTTAGGTTTATGTACATCCTAATAGGGCGACCATACTTGTTCAATTTATCTCTTTCAACCTGAGCCTGGAAAGTTGCAATATTGGGGGGGGTTTTAATATCCAGCAGAGCGCGCAGGGCTTGAACAACCCTAGAACACCCAACATGCAGGACAACAGAAACAGCTTCTATTTCAATTAGGCAAAACATACAGAACCTTCTTCAAAAATCGTCTTCTCTCATAACGGGGATCGTGGCATCGCCCTTTGTAACGATCGATCGCCCTTTGTAACCATCGTCCGCTACATCGTCCCCACCGCCGGTAATTCGGCGGCTACCCGCGGCTTTCAGGCGGGGCCGGGGACGAGGTTACTCGGAAGGCTGCCAGATGTCAGTATCTTTGACTTCATATTGAGGAGTATAATAAGTCAATTTTACTCTTTAACAATTTGAATCAACACCTGTTTAGTCTCTGTTTGTGTTGACATAAGTCCTCTCAGCAACTCATAATTAAGAATTCTCGCAACAACAGGTCTACTCGACATAAATGAGGAGTTAATGAAACCTTTTCGAAGAAAATCTTCAAAAATTATCAATCAAACTAATCCGAAAGGTTCTTATTAGACCATGGTATTTGATTCGCCAAATATCATTATTCTTTATTCTTTCATATGTATGGCGCATCCGTGTTTTTCAAGTTTATAATTCTTACTTTTTTTTGAATGAAATGCAAAAAATAAATGAAAAAATGTAATAGAAATATATAAATAATAATAAATAAATAAAAATAATATTAAATATTAATTTAAATAAAATTTAAATAAAATATTAATTTAAATATTAATATAATATATTATAAATAAAATATAATAATTAGAATATATATTCTAATATATATATTAGAATATATAAATATATAATAGAATTAATTAGAAATAGAATTAATTAGAATTAATATTCTAATATCTAATAGAAATTAGAAAATTATATAATATAAACTCAATAATAAGAAATCAATAATAAAAAATAAGAAATTAAACTCACTACTACAAAATAATAAATTCACCCTTGACAGCTTGACAGTAATATATGTTGTATATGTAAATCCTAGATGTGAAAATAGGCGTAATTCGTTCATGAAATGAAAAAAAAGGAATATAGATGGAAAAGGTGGAGAGGTTGAAAAAAATGATATGCTTAAAATAAAATACGAAATGAGATAGAAAAAATGCGATAGAAATAAGGAATCATAAATAGAGTTCGGGTTCGAATTCCATAGATAATATGGATGGTATTGCCTATAATGATAGACAAATGAAAGACTTTCTCAAAATTTTTATTTATCCACTTCTATTTTTGAAAATAGGTTGTTGAACTCAAAAAATTCCTTCATTGAATAAAAGAAACAATCCAATTGGAATTGCATTCAATTGATGGTACCAACGAAATCGAGCGCTAACCTCATTTTTATTGAATTAACCGATCAATCTCTGTCGAAGATTTATTTTGTATTAGATAATTTTCGAAAAAAATTGACATATTTCACTTTTTATATTATGAGACTAAATCTACTGCTTGTTTCGGAATTTCACGCTTGGAAAAGAAAATCTGGGACGTCGTTTCTCGTTAAATCATCGGTCCAGTACTGGATGTGTTTTTTTCCCGGGCAAAAGACAATATTTACAATGCTTGCAGTAGTTGAGGTCGATACCGCCGGTCAACAAATTAATGTAACGCAGAGGTACAGTTAGCAAATCGGTTAGAGCTGTGGCTATGAGCGCTACAGATGGTCTAACGAGAAGGAATGAAGTGCTGACGACTTCTGTTCGGTTTTTTAACGTTTAGGACAAGCCTTTAACGTGGCTGTGAGCCCGTTGATAATTTAGGTCTGGGATACTCATTTAACAACCATCCCTATTCATAAACCCGCGCCGCTTTTATACAATTGATACAAATTATCTATTTTTGAAACGAAGTAAAGTAGTCGATCTTTAGCTCTTATCGTCGTGAGGAAAATCGAATATTTGGGGGTAGGTAAAACAACAGCTTTTATTATGAATTGATCAACAACATGGGGGGCCATGGGGAGTAGGGTGAACGACTTCGTGAAGCGAAATGATCTAACGGGAAATGAAAAATTGGAGTAATTAATGAACAAAATCTTGCGGAATCAAAAGTGGCTTTAGTTCACGGTCGATGAATGAACCGCCAGGAGCTCGTATGAGAGTTGCCGACTGCCTAATTATGGCAGAATATTTCCGAGATGTTAATGAACAAGACGCACTTCTATTTATAGACAATATCTTCTTCGCTTTGTCCAAGCGGGATCCGAAGTATATGTCTTATTGCAAAAATGCCTTCGCCGCGGGTTATCAACTCACCTTAGTACGAAATGGGCTTTACAAAAAAGAATTATTTACCAAGCGAGGATCCATAACTTCTATTAATGTAGTTTATGTACCTGCGGATGATTTGACCGACCTGCCCCTTGCGCATTTGCGCATTTAGATGCTTTACCGCGTACTATCGGAGGATTAGCTGCCAAGGTATTTATCCGCGGTAGATTCTTTAGACTCGGCGTCGGCAATTGTTTTCAACCTCGAATCGTTGGTGATGAACGATATGAAAACTGCTAAAAGGTTAAGCAGGCCTTATAACGTTACAAAAAGAACTTCGGGACATTATGTATCGCGGGGTTGGACGAATTGTCGAGGATCGCTTAACCGCAGCAAGAGCGCGAAAAATTGAGCGTTTCTTATCACAACCCTTTTTCATGGCGGAAGTATTTACTGGTTCCCCGGGAAATACGTTGGCTAGCAGAAACAATTAGAGGGTTTAAATTGATCCTTTCCGGAGAACGAACGACGGTCTTCCTGAACTTTTTTTATTTGGTAACATCGACTTCTGCGAAGGCTACGAGCTTAGAAATGGAGAGCAAATTGAAGAAATGACCTTAAATCTTTGCGTACCCTCAATCGAATTGTTTGGGATTCAGAAGTGAAAGAAATCATTTTATCTAGTTAATAGCGGACAAATGGCGTATTATGCCCAAATCACGCGCCTATCGCCACAGCCGTAGATATAGGTATTTTGAGAATACGCCCTTAACGATAACGAACGCAACGATGGGAAATCGCAGAATTTGAAACAATTTATGATGATGATGCAAAAGGGTGGTTGATGATCCAAATAACAGAAGCTTCGTTGAAATAGCGGATTTTAACTGAGAAAGCTGAAGGCAAGAGGCAAACAACTGAGGCAAATCCAGCTTCAGACGGGAAGAGACACGAAAAGAGGTTGTCAACGCGATTTCGTAACTAGTTGGTTAATCGAAAGAATTTCCGTATAAACAGAAACTTTCGTTTATACATCTCATTTTGATTCTGCCGATTAAATAGAATCAAATACAATCAAAAGTGAAATCAGATTTTGATCTAACGAAAAATTTAAAAATTGAAAACGAAATAGAATAGATGAAAAAGATAGAAAATCAAAAAACAAGGGTAGTAAAGCTCATTTCACAACACTTGGATCGATTATCTATCTAATATGTTCTACCTACTATTTGTTTGAAGGGAAGTTATCATGCATCAAAAGAAATTAATATAAGGTCAAGATTATGATCATCACAAAATCATGAATTTGAAAGAATAAAAAATGAAACAATAGCTGATAAGCAAATGGTTCAAAGTCGATTCGGCGCAATAGTTTAGGCAGGATCTAGGGTCAATCGTTGATTTGAGATATTGGTGAATTAAGTCTTGATTTCAAACAAATGCTAGGCATAATGTCGTATAAGGACCTCAAAAAATGTTCTTTTCGTTCTTTGAATCTTAAGGTGTATGAAGTTTCATGTTTGATTTTTAATCAGGATGATAGAGACTCCATTTAACTCAGGTTGATCTATCTGAGATGAAGCAGACCTACGTCAAGATAACCCTTCCTTTCTTTGAAACACTTTTGGAGTGCTCTGTATCAGTAATGAATCAGAGCACACGGAACCATCTTCTTTTTTCTTGAAAAAAAAAATATATATTATATGTAGACTAGCTGATCTTTCTATCAGTTAATGAAAGAGCCCAATGCAAAAAAATGCATGTTGGGTCTTTGAAATAGGCCGAATCATTTTGATAATAATCAGTTCGATCTGTTTTACCGAGAAGGTCTACGGTTCGAGTCCGTATAGCCCTATATTTTCTATTTTCTCTTTTATTAATTTTCAATATTCAGTAAATTAATAAAAATGAAAATAATATTCTTAAAACTAAAGCAAATTAAAACAATAAAGAATATCCAAATACAACTAAAAAATTTGTATAGTTTTTTTGCTAATTATTGTATTCTTTGTTGATTGGAACTGGTATCTTCCAGTTGCTTGGTTAAAATCATTCCCATATTTTACTGTCCGTAATCAAAGAGTTGGTGAGACTTTCTTCCGGTATACCACCAAATTTGTGTGAATCCTTGAGTCAAAATTATGACACGAATCCGGTAAAGGTAAAAAAAAAAAAAAAAACCAACCTAATTCAACTCAACTCAAATCGAATCTAATATTGAGTCGCACGGATCTAAGAGCGCCTTAATTGTATGGATTTGTTGACACGATTGTATGGATTTGTTGACACGTCAGAGTTTGAAAACAAAGAAAGATCTTTTCATAAACATAATTTCATACAGAATCTATTAAATATATATAAATTATAAATAATATATATAAATAATATAATATATAAATAATATATAGAAATATATATAGATATAAAATATAGATATAAAATAAAAAATTGAGATTTAGAATAAAATAAATAGAATAAATAAATAAATAGAATTTCGAATTTGAATTTGGCTTTTTTTTTATTTCTAAAATCTAATACATATTAGATATTAGTTAGATATTCGAATTCCTTTTTTATTCCTTTTATTTATAAAAATAATTTAGAAAAATCCGAAATCGAAATGAAGTGAAAACGAAAAAGTATTACTTGTTTTGGATTTGTATACTATATTACTATATAATAATAGTATATAATAATAGTATAAATATATATTTATACTATTACTATACAAATTAGTACTATATCGAAATTAAATCGAAAGAAATAGGTGTAATGTAAATAAAATAGATTAATTCCAATCAATAAATCGTAAAACGCAACATGGAAACACAGCAAACAAACGAAACTAGACGATTCGATCAAACTGAATTGTTGTTTTGACTAAACAAATAGTTGTGGATGTTTATGCATGGCGAAAAGGAGCATTGAATGGTCTTAGTTCCTGAATATTCAGATAATAAAAAGAAGAAAAAAGTCAAAATAATAATAACATTGAGTAT
>JAGYYJ010002824.1:0-29252 GCA_019671005.1 Hibiscus mutabilis
TCTAACATGTCATCTAAGCGAGGAATAGGGTGACGATACTTTACCGTAATTTTGTTTACCGCTCGGCAGTCCACACACATGCGCCAAGTTCCATCCTTCTTTGGCACAAGTAGAACCGGCACGGCACATGGGCTAAGGCTTTCCCTCACGTAGCCTTTTGACATCAACTCAGATACTTGCCTTTGCAACTCCTTAGTTTCTTCGGGGTTGCTTCGGTACGCTGGTCGGTTTGGAATGACGGCTCCGGGAACAAAGTCTATTTGATGTTCTATGCCACGAATAGGTGGCAGCCCACTTGGTATTTCCTCCGGAAATAGGTCATCAAACTCCTGCAATAAAGACACAACAAAAGCAGACAAATTTTGATCAAGGTAGTTAGTATTCAAGAAATTTTCCTTGTACATGAGCACAAGTGCTTCCTTTGCTGTCATTAAACTCTTTTTCAACTCTCTCTCTTTAGAAAGAATGCTGATTTTCCTTCCCTCATTTTGATCACACTCCTTTGCTTTTACCTCCATTTTGGTCTCTCTCTCTTTGGCTTTTTCAATTTTTCCTCTCAATAAAATTTGGTCTTCATGTATTTGTTTTGGAGAAAGTGGGGCTAAAGTGATCTTCTTTGCTTCATGGGTGAACGTATACCGGTTGGTATACCCGTCATGGATCACTCGCCTATCAAATTGCCAAGGCCTTCCAAGTAATAAATGGCTTGCGTGCATTGGAACGACATCGCATAATACCT
This sequence comes from Hibiscus mutabilis, assembly GCA_019671005.1. Classification (NCBI taxonomy): domain Eukaryota; kingdom Viridiplantae; phylum Streptophyta; class Magnoliopsida; order Malvales; family Malvaceae; genus Hibiscus; species Hibiscus mutabilis. The sequence goes on from JAGYYJ010002824.1 coordinate 740, forward strand.
CGTCTTTGTACTTCCCAATAGAGAAAACAATTCGAACTTTCATGGCCATATGCACCATGTCTTCCATCTCCACATAATGTTGCAACTCGACCACGTTTGCAATGTCCGGATTTAGTCCCGCTAGGAATCTTGCCATTGTGGCTTCTCGATCCTCGTCGATGTTGGCTCGAATCATGGACACCTCCATCTCTTTGTAGTAATCTTCAACACTTCAGTTACCTTGTGAAAGATTTTGAAGACGGTTGAATAACTCTCGATGGTAGTGGGTTGGAATGAATCGCCTTCGCATCACCGCTTTCATTTCATCCCATGTAGTGATAGGATGTTCTCCATTGCGTCTCCTACTTGATGTCAATTGATCCCACCATATTAGTGCATAATCCGTAAACTCAATGGCAGCGAGTTTTACCTTTTTAAGCTCTGAATAGTTATGGCACTCAAAAATGTGCTCAACCTTCTTTTCCCATGCAAGATAGGTTTCAGGATCCGTTCTTCCTTGAAAAGGAGGAATGGTAATCTTGATGTTGCTGAGATTATCGTCTACTCGTGGTCGAGCTCTCTGGCCTTGTTGTACCATGCTATGTTGGGATACTTGAAATTCTACTTCAATCAAGTCATTAACCAAGGCATAAATTCACATATTTTCATGAAAATCGAACAAACAGATTAATTAGGAAAGTCTAATCATGCACTTATTCACATGGCAACTCACAATTTACATATCTTATTTCACAAGAAAGTTCATGAATTCTTAGATACTATTGCTTAAGATGCAAGTTATCATATGATTCGTATCAATGGATACTATCTATCAAGAAAGATATCATACATGGCATATTATGAACATGTTACTAATCATGAAAGATATGAAACATAACACATTAAAAGTATATATATATATATTACTTTTGATAGAGTAGCGCAAATTCGAATAAAGAGAAAAACAAAACAAACCAAAATAAAGAACAAATCTAAAAATTCAGATTTGCTTATGGTGGTGGCGTCAATGGAGGAAGCTTGAATATGTGGAGATGGCGTGATGAATTGATAGTTGTTGTTTTGTCCTCGGCACCCTCTTAGACGCAATTATCTAAGCAAGTAACCTCAAGCGGCTCTAACCCACCCTCCTAGATGCAATTACCTAGGCAAGCAAGAGTGTGAAGATGATCTCCCTCACAAGAACTCGATGATCTTATGTTGAAGATGGCTTCTAGACAAGTTTACCGAACACTTGCAAACTCAAAGAATACTAAAATCTCCAAAGAGAACTTTTTACTAATCAATGAAATCTGAATTACAATGTGGGTGAAGCATCCTTTATATAGGCCATGGAGAAGTTTTAATCCTACTAAACTTGGGAATTAAATACAATAAATAAATGCTAAAATCTAATCTCCTAATTAGATAAGTACCTTCTAATAATAAATAAATGCTAAAAATAAAATCTTAATTAAATAAATCTGATCCTAATAGATATTGCAGAATCCTATGTTGATTTAAATTACAAATAATCAAATAAAATCTTGAAAATTCGTAATTATCCAAAAATCCCGTATTAATCCCGTATAGGAATTTCTGCATGCGCTGTCTTCGCTAAAATAGACGTATCTTGAGATCTAGATGTCCGATTGAGGCGTTTCAAGATGTGTTAGAAAGCTAATTTGCAGCCGAACAAGTTTTAAGAAGACATGTTGACCCATAAATGCCTGGATCCCATCCAAAAATGCTTCACAAGTTGACCGATGTTTCTGACTTGCAAAGCAGTTTCAACTTCTTTTCCAAGATGATTATTTTGACCCCTCTCATGCTCGTATCATTCCCCCACTCATAAAAAAGATTCGCCCTCGAATCTAGATCGGTAAATGGAGGAAGTTCATCAAAGTACCATAGAAGAGAAGATGTCTTGAAGGATCCTTTTGCAGAGTCTCTTTTTGCAATGTAATTTACAAGTTCCTTCTCCTTGGGATCATCACGATTGTTCTTTTGGTCGCAAAGTAACTCATTCTCATCTTCAAAATTGTTATCAATGCTAAAAGAGGAATAAGCATAAATAGAATTCTGAAAACATTCAATGATACCTTTTGATCGTAAGGTACCTTCGTCGGTGTTTGTCGTTTGATGATCATCTTGAATCGTAATAGTAGGTTAAATCACTTTGAAACAAACACACTACTTATAATTTCTTCCTCATCAATAGGCAAGGTTAAACTCTCGATGGTATCGTCTTCCTCGTGTTCTTTAGAAGAACAAATTTTTTGATCATGCTCCGGATCACGAATTTCAATATCATTAGAAGACATGAAGTCAGACAACATATCTCTCGAAAATTTTTCTTGAAAATAAAACTTATCTGGACAATCATCCCTGAATGATCTAGTCCACAACAATAATGACATCGAGTCCCCAAAAGGGAAAAATCCAATACGTTGCTCAATGACATCCTCAAGAACGACCTGAATCCGATACCAAATGATAGAGTAGCGCAAATTCGAATAAAGAGAAAAACAAAACAAACCAAAATAAAGAACAAATCTAAAAATTCAGATTTGCTTATGGTGGTGGCGTCAATGGAGGAAGCTTGAATATGTGGAGGAAACTCACTAATATGATCCGAGAAAACCCCAAACTCCACAATCAACAAACCGATAATAAAGCATGATCTTGATGTAGAAAACGAGATAGGATGAATTTGATGGTGGCGATGTTGGATAGATTTGTCCTTGGCACCCTCCTAATCGCAATTGAATAGGCAAACACCTGCAAACGGCACGAATCTCTCCGATGAACGGATGATGACGAGATAGATGTTGTAGGATATTTTGTCCTCGGCACCCTCTTAGACGCGATTATCCAAGCAAGCAACCTCAAGCGGCTCTAACCCACCCTCCTAGATGCAATTACCTAGGCAAGCAAGAGTGTGAGATGATCTCCATTACAAGAACTCGACGAACTTACGTTGAAGAAGACTTCTAATACGAAAAATAACAAGGCAAATCTATCTACCTTGAAAATAAAATGGCCCATGGCCAAAGGTTTTTGCAACTCATAAATTCATGATGTTGTTCTTATTAGTGAAGCAAATATGCCTTTAAATAGGCTACAAATGAAGAGTTCAACTTAAATTAGGAAAAGTAAAGATAATAATAAAATAAATAAACATATTTTATCTAACCTAAAAAACTAATAAATAAATAACAAATCAAATCCTAAATCATCTAAATATCTTCATAAAGAATCATAGATTAAATTTAAGTACAAATAATCAATAAAATTATTGAAAATTCGTAATAAATAATATTTCCCGTGATAAAACCGTATAGAGATTTCTGCTCGCACAGTCTTCACTAAAATGGACATAACTTGAGCTACCGATGTCAGATTGATGCGTTTTAAGATGCGTTGGAAAGCTAAGAGACAGACGAATAAGTTTAGAGAAGACATGTAGACTCAGAAGTACCGGGATCCCATCCGATAATTCGATGCAAGTCGGCTGAAATTCCAGACTTATAAAACAGCTTCAACTCTTTGGCTACAATGCATCATTTTAGCCCCCCATACATGTATCATTCTCCCCTTGTTGAAAATGATTCATCCCGAATATTAAGAGTTGTTGATCACAACCTTCAAGTCTCTTGAGATGTCTTCAGGAATGAAATATTAAAACTAGGATCTATATAGAGAATTATATATTTTTTCTTTTTTCTCAACTACTAAAACAACAATAAAAGATAATTGTTTCAAACACCTAAACCAAGGCTCTGATTACCAATTGATACGGAAACTAGGATCCAAGAATTACCTCAAAATCTAGGAACCCTCAGATCACAATTAATCTAGCAAACTCACTAATATGATCCGAGAAAACCCCAAACTCCACGTTCAGCAAACCGATAATAAAGCATGATCTTGATGTAGAAAATGAGATAGGATGAATTTGATGGTGGCGGTGTTGGATAGATTTATCCTTGGCACCCTCCTAATCGCAATTGAATAGGCAAACACCTGCAAACGGCACGAATATCTCCGATTAATGGATGATGAAGAGATAGATGTTGTAGGATATTTTGTCCTCGGCACCCTCTTAGACGCGATTATCTAAGCAAGCAACCTCAAGCGGCTCTAACCCACCCTCCTAGATGCAATTACCTAGGCAAGCAAGAGTGTGAAGATGATCTCCATTACAAGAACTTGACGAACTTACGTTGAAGAAGACTTCTGATACGAAAAATAACATGGCAAATCTATCTACCTTAAAAATAAAATGGCCCATGGCCAAAGGTTTTTGCAACTCATAAATTCATGATGTTGTTCTTATTAGTGAAGCAAATATGCCTTTAAATAGGCTACAAATGAAGAGTTCAACTTAAATTAGGAAAAGTAAAGATAATAATAAAATAAATAAACATATTTTATCTAACCTAAAAAATAATAAATAAATAACAAATCAAATCCTAAATTATCTAAATATCATCATAAAGAATCCTATATTAAATTTAAGTACAAATAATCAATAAAATTATTGAAAATTCGTAATAAATAATATTTCCCGTGATAAAACCGTATAGAGATTTCTGCTCGCACAGTCTTCACTAAAATGGACATAACTTGAGCTACCGATGTCAGATTGATGCGTTTCAAGATGCGTTGGAAAGCTAAGAGACAGACGAATAGGTTTGAAGAAGACATGTAGACTCAGAAGTGCCCAGATCCCATCCGAAAATTCGATGCAATTCGGCTGAAATTCCAGACTTGTAAAACAGCTTCAACTCTTTTGGTTACAATGCATCATTTTAGCCCCCCCATACATGTATCATTCTCCCCCTGTTGAAAATGATTCGTCCCGAATCTTAAGAGTTGTTGATCACAACCTTCAAGTCTCTTGAGATGTCTCAATGAAAAAATATCAAAACTAGTATCTATATAGAGAATTATATATTTTTTCTTTTTTCTCAACTACTAAAACAACAATAAAAGATAATTGTTTCAAACACCTAAACCAAGTCTCTGATTACCAATTGATACGGAAGCTAGGATCCAAGAATTATCTCAAAATCTAGGAACCCTCAGATCACAATTAATCTAGCAAACTCACTAATATGATCCGAGAAAACCCCAAACTCCACGTTCAGCAAACCGATAATAAAGCATGATCTTGATGTAGAAAACGAGATAGGATGAATTTGATGGTGGCGGTGTTGGATAGATTTGTCCTTGGCACCCTCCTAATCGCAATTGAATAGGCAAACACCTTCAAATGGCACGAATCTCTCCGATGAATGGATGATGACGAGATAGATGTTGTAGGATATTTTGTCCTCGACACCCTCTTAGACGCAATTATCTAAGCAAGCAACCTCAAGCGGCTCTAACCCACCCTCCTAGATGCAATTACCTAGGCAAGCAAGAGTGTGAAGATGATCTCCATTACAAGAACTTGACGAACTTAGGTTGAAGAAGACTTCTGATACGAAAAATAACAAGGCAAATCTATCTACCTTGAAAATAAAATGGCCCATGGCCAAAGGATTTTGCAACTCATAAATTCATGATGTTGTTCTTATTAGTGAAGCAAATATGCCTTTAAATAGGCTACAAATGAAGAGTTTAACTTAAATTAGGAAAAGTAAAGATAATAATAAAATAAATAAACATATTTTATCTAACCTAAAAAACTAATAAATAAATAACAAATCAAATCCTAAATCATCTAAATATCTTCATAAAGAATCCTAGATTAAATTTAAGTACAAATAATCAATAAAATTATTGAAAATTCGTAATAAATAATATTTCCCGTGATAAAACCGTATAGAGATTTCTGCTCGCACAGTCTTCACTAAAATGGACATAACTTGAGCTACCGATGTCAGATTGATGCGTTTCAAGATGCGTTGGAAAGCTAAGAGACAGACGAATAGGTTTGAAGAAGACATGTAGACTCAGAAGTGCCCAGATCCCATCCGAAAATTCGATGCAATTCGGCTGAAATTCCAGACTTGTAAAACAGCTTCAACTCTTTTGGCTACAATGCATCATTTTAGCCCCCCCATACATGTATCATTCTCCCCCTGTTGAAAATGATTCGTCCCGAATCTTAAGAGTTGTTGATCACAACCTTCAAGTCTCTTAAGATGTCTCCAGGAATGAAATATTAAAACTAGTATCTATATAGAGAATTATATATTTTTTCTTTTTTCTCAACTACTAAAACAACAATAAAAGATAATTGTTTCAAACACCTAAACCAAGTCTCTGATTACCAATTGATACGGAAGCTAGGATCCAAGAATTATCTCAAAATCTAGGAACCCTCAGATCACAATTAATCTAGCAAACTCACTAATATGATCCGAGAAAACCCCAAACTCCACGTTCAGCAAACCGATAATAAAGCATGATCTTGATGTAGAAAACGAGATAGGATGAATTTGATGGTGGCGGTGTTGGATAGATTTGTCCTTGGCACCCTCCTAATCGCAATTGAATAGGCAAACACCTGCAAATGGCACGAATCTCTCCGATGAATGGATGATGACGAGATAGATGTTGTAGGATATTTTGTCCTCGACACCCTCTTAGACGCAATTATCTAAGCAAGCAACCTCAAGCGGCTCTAACCCACCCTCCTAGATGCAATTACCTAGGCAAGCAAGAGTGTGAAGATGATCTCCATTACAAGAACTTGACGAACTTACGTTGAAGAAGAGACTGATATTTAAAAATAACAAGGCAAATCTATCTACCTTGAAAATAAAATGGCCCATGGCCAAAGGATTTTGCAACTCATAAATTCATGATGTTGTTCTTATTAGTGAAGCAAATATGCCTTTAAATAGGCTACAAATGAAGAGTTTAACTTAAATTAGGAAAAGTAAAGATAATAATAAAATAAATAAACATATTTTATCTAACCTAAAAAACTAATAAATAAATAACAAATCAAATCCTAAATCATCTAAATATCTTCATAAAGAATCCTAGATTAAATTTAAGTACAAATAATCAATAAAATTATTGAAAATTCGTAATAAATAATATTTCCCGTGATAAAACCGTATAGAGATTTCTGCTCGCACAGTCTTCACTAAAATGGACATAACTTGAGCTACCATTGTCAGATTGATGCGTTTCAAGATGCGTTGGAAAGCTAAGAGACAGGCAAATAAGTTTGAAGAAGACATGTAGACTTAGAAGTGCCCGGATCCCATCCGAAAATTCGATGCAAGTCGGCTGAAATTCCAGACTTATAAAACAGCTTCAACTCTTTATCTACAATGCATCATTTTAGCCCCCCATACATGTATCATGGGTGAAGCCTCCTTTATATAGGCCATGGAGAAGTTTTAATCCTACTAAACTTAGGAATTAAATACAATAAATAAATGCTAAAATCTAATCTCCTAATTTGAAAAGTAACTTCGAATAATAAATAAATGCTAAAAATAAAATCTTAATTAAATAAATCTGATCCTAGTAGATATTGCAGAATCCTATGTTGATTTAAATTACAAATAATCAAATCAAATCTTGAAAATTCGTAATTATCCAAAAATCCCGTATTAATCCCGTATAGGAATTTCTGCATGCGTTGTCTTCGCTAAAATAGACGTATCTTGAGATCCATATGTCCGATTGAGGTGTTTCAAGATGCGTTAGAAAGCTAATTTGCAGCCGGACAAGTTTTAAGAGACATGTTGAGCCATAAATGCCTGGATCCCATCAAAAAATGCTTCGCAAGTTGACTGATGTTTCTGACTTGCAAAGCAGTTTCAACTTCTTTTCCAAGATGATTATTTTGACCCCTCTCATGCTTGTATCAACTTTTCTTATAATTTATCAAGATAATTAATCGGTTGAGTTTGTAACTTTCATTGTTCTATTTTTAACATAGCCTTGAGAATCAAGTAATAGCCTAGGTTCACGAATCCCCAACCAACTATAGCCAAAATAATGGTACTCGCAGTACCGGTCAATCCCTCCTACTGTCGCCAAATAAAGACCGTAGTCCACCCAAAACACGAGCTCTATGGACTCTATGGCATGCCAACTATACCTATGACTGACTCGAAACCAGGGTTTTCACTTAAATCTTATCATATCAGAGTCAAAATTGAGCTTAGCTCCTTATTCAGATTTTCAAGTAACAAATCTTATCGGATCAAACATGAGCATAGCTCCGTATTTTCTTAATTGAAGATCATTTCATGGTTACTCATGTTTCAAGCATGTACATATATAACAAATATCACTTCCAACATTATCATATAAGCATTCAAAATATCTTTAACATATATCAAGCACCCTCTAAACAAAACATATCATAAGGTACTTATTTAAATACTCACCTCGAGTCCAAGCTTAGAGCAAAAGCATAGCTTAGTTTAAAGAATAAGCAATGTATAAATAAAACATAAGCATGCTCGGGATAGTTTCAATCTATCCCGAGACTTTAAACTACACTCACCTCTTATCTCGAAGTTACGGGATACATGAATCCATAAATCAAATCTTGCTACTTATCCCATTCCTTTCCTAGCCTCTACTTGGTCTAAGATTGACAAGGAAATGTGTTTACATGTATTAGAACCCCTTCAATCATTTAAACATTCACCAAACTCAACATTCCAAGTTCATAAGATTTTCACACACAATTGATCATCAATGTCTACAAGTATGCAAAACAAGGCAACTTTCATACGTATACATCTATTCAATAAGCCGAGGGCTGAGCTTTCCTTTTCTTCCAACCGAAGGACTTTCTTCCAAGGAGATACTTTGAGGAAGACCTTGTCTCCAACATTGTATTGGATGTCTCTCCTTTTCAAGTTAGCATAAGCTTTTTGCCTATCAAAAGCTGCCTTTAATCGATCATGATTGATCTTCAGTTGTTCTTCGATTTCTCTGAGCAATTGAGGTCCTAAAACCTTGCTTTCTCCCAATTCAGACCAGCACAAGGGAGTTCTACATCTTCTTCCGTATAGAGCTTCGAAGGGAGCCATTTGAATAGATGTTTCGTAGCTATTATATTGTAAGCAAACTCTACTAGGGGTAGAGATTTCTCCCAATTATTTCCGAAGTCTATAACATAAGCACGTAGCATGTCTTCAAGCACTTGGATGATTCTTTCAGATTGTCCATCTGATTGAGGATGAAAAGCTGTACTAAGATGAACTTTAGCTCCTAGAGCCTTCTGCATGGAATTCCAAAATCGAGAAGCAAATCTGGGGTCACGATCAGAGATTATAGCAGTAGGTACACCGTGTAATCGAATCACTTCACGGATGTATAGCTCGGCTAAGGTTTCCAAGCTTATGTTCATTCAAACGTGGATGAAGTGGGACTTTGTGAATCTATCAATAGTCACCCATACAACATCATTCTTTCTTGGAGTGGAAGGAAGACCAGTAACGAAATCCATTGTAATCCGATCCCATTTCCACTGAGGGAATTCGATAGGTTGGAGCAATCTAGTAGGGACTTGATGCTCGGCTTTAACCCTTTGACAAGCTAGACACTTCGATACGAAGTCTGTGATAGCCGATTTCATGCCGGGCCACCAATATAGTGGCTTTAGATCCTTGTACATCTTAACCGATCTCGGGTGAATCGAGAAAGAGCTTTGGTGAGCTTCTTGTAACATCTTGTGTTTTAGTTCCTCGTTGTTAGAAACACATACTCTATCCTTGAAATAGAGAAGTCCATTCGACATGAGAGAAAAGTCAAAATTAGACTCAAAGTCTAGCTTGGATATGATCTTCTGAAGATCTGGATCAGTTTGCTGGAGTTCTTTGATTCTTGAGATCAAGCTAGATTGAACTTGAAGTTCAGACAAGAATTTCTGTCCTTTGGATAAACAGAAATGAGCATTGATAGCCAAGGAAGCTACAAACGAATGAACAAGATCATTAAGAAAATTTTTTTGAATAGTTACTTGTAAGACAAGAAAGATCTATTCGAATGGATTACTTGTAATCCAATAAGATTAAATTTGAATGAATTATTCTAGAATTTAAATTTAGGGGTTTACCCGAGTATGGTCTGCAACTAAGGGCATTAGCAACCACGTTTGCTTTCCCCGGATGGTAGTCGATAACCAAATCGTAGTCTTGAAGCAATTCTAGCCATCTTCTTTGTCTCATATTCAAATCTTTCTGAGTCATGAGGTATTTGAGACTTTTGTGGTCTGTGAACAGGTTACATTTCTCCCCGTACAGTAATGTCTCCATATTTTGAGAGCAAACATGATAGCTACCAATGCTAGATCGTGTGTAGGGTAGTTTGACTCGTGTGGTTTCAATTGCCTTGAAGCGTAAGCTACCACTTTTCCATATTGCATTAGGACACATCCTAGTCCTAAATAAGATGTATCACTATAGATAGTGAATTCTTTGCCCGTTTCTGGTTGGATGAGAACCGGTGCATGAAGTCAGGCCCGTATCTTTGCGAGTTAACTTAGTCAAGCTTGCGGTAATGGATGAGAATCCTTGACAAAATGCCGATAATACCCAGCTAAACTGAGAAAGCTTCTGACTTCACCAACATTCCTTGGAGGTCTCCAATCCATGATGGATCGAATTTTGCTCGGGTCTACTTTAATTCCTTCTGCAGAGATCACATGGCCAAGTTCCGATAGCCAAAATTCACACTTAGAGAACTTTGCGAACAATTCACGTTCTCTAAGAGTTTGCAACACAATTCGAAGGTGTTCGAGTGTTTTTTCTTATTCTGAGAATACACCAGAATGTCATCGATGAAGACAACCACAAACTTGTCAAGATAGGGCTTGAATACACGGTTCATGAGGTCCATGAAAGCAGCCAAAGCATTCGTCAACCCGAATGGCATTATAAGAAATTCAAAGTGGCCATATTAAACATGAAAGGCTGTCTTGGGTACATCTTCTTCTTTTACCCTCATTTGATAGTATCCCGATCGAAGATCGATCTTTGAGAATACCGAAGCATCCTTGAGTTGATCGAAGAAATCTTCTATCCTTGGGAGAGGATACTGATTCTTGATAGTAAGCTTGTTCAATTTGCGTAATCAATAGAGTCTCATAGTCCCGTCTTTCTTTTTCACGAACAAGACTGGAGCACCCAGGGAGATGAGCTAGGCCGAATAAAGCATTTGTCTTGTAGCTCTTGGAGTTGCTTCTTGAGTTCTTTCAATTCAACAGGTGCCATTCGATAGGGTGTGATGGACACCGGAGTTGTTCCAGGTTGAACTTCAATTCCGAACTCTACTTCTTTGGTTGGAGGGAGACCGGGGAGTTCCTCAGGAAAAACATCAATGAATTCAGATACAATTGGCATACTAGGTAAGCCGAATTCAAGTTCATCTTGCATAGTCATGGAAGCAAAGATTGAGGTCGGTTTTTTATCAATTAGGAGGATTGATTCTTTTCCTAAACCCTGGAGATAAAGTCTCCTATTTTGACAATCTATCCAGGCTTCATGTTTGCTTAGACAATCTAGTCCTAACACTAGATCGAACTCACAAGAAGGCAAGACATAAAGGTCCATGGGAAAAGGCACATTTCGAATGCTTATAGGGGGCATTGCTTACAAAGAAAGTTAATAGGCATATTTCCTCCTATAGGGTTTGAAACTACAAGGCTAGTCTTAACAAGTTCAGGTTTTAAGTTTAACTTAGCAATCATGGAAGAACATATAAAAGAGTGGGTAGATCCCGAATCAATCAAAGCATATGCAGGACTTGAATTTAATTCAACAATATGCGATAACATCGGGTGCTTCTTCTTTCTCTTTCTAACGAATGTGGTAGATTTGAGCAGAGGCAAAGGATTCCTAGTGTGTAGGTGCCGTGTTGGCTTCTACCTTTGCTTTGATTCTGACCGAGCTTATCTTCTGCCATTGTTTCGATTAGATGGAGCTGAGCTAGCATTTATAGAAGTTCGATTTGGAACCTTGTTAGGATTGAGGAGAATCTTGCATATAATGATCGGAGGCTCCACATAAGAAACACAAATTCTGTTGAGTTCTGCATTGCCCGGTGTGGTGCTTCGATAGAACTTGCAAGTAGGATATTGAGTAGCTTTGCCTAATTCCCATACTATCAACAGAGATGATCGGGGCTGAAGGCTTGGTTACCGATTGAGGTCTCGATGTAATTGCTTTTCCGAACAGGAGTGTAATTTTTTAGGAGTGATCTTTGGAGTGTTTAGATTTCTTTTGACTTAACGCCCAGTGAGGCTTGTCATCATTTTGGATCGTTTATCCTTCCAGAGTTACCACTCTTGCGTTTCTTAAAGGCCTTCATCTTTGCCTCGGTTGCAATAGCTCGGTTCACTAAATTCGAAGTATTGATACCTAGGGCAGTGAAGATTGGACTCAATTCATCATTCAGTCCATCAATGAACATCCGACATTTATCAGCATCAGTCTTGATGTATTCCAAGCCATACTTGCAATACTTATAGAAATCACTCATGTATTGTTCAATGGGTCGACCACCTTGCTTGAAATACAACAAAACGTTTTCGAGAGCGGCCGTAATCGTTCAGTGGTGTATTTCTTCCCGAATTCTCGAGGAAGAAATTCAAAGTTGTGACTTTAGCAGAGAGCAGGTATGCGTAGTGGTTTCCCACCAGCTTAGAGCTTCATCTGCTAACAAGGCTATGGCACATTCGAGCTTGTGCTCATCAGGACAAGGTAGTTGCTTGTTCAAGATTCGAGTAGTGGCCTCTAACCAATACTTAGCTACTTCATGATTAACTTCATCAGTGTCAGTGAAAGTATAGCCCGGTGTTGAGCTAGCTTGTCAATCGGAGCTTTGTTTGGCACAACAACAGGAGGAGCAATAGGATGGTCTTGTTTCAAAGTAGTTACAAGAATGATTGAACATCTCCTTCATACTTAGGAGACATTCTTTTGCACGAACAAGATTTATAGCATGAGCTTCTGTTGATAAAGCATTTGGCTTGGGGTTGATTTTTTGTTGTTGCAGAGGATTCTTTCAATCCTCACACTACCTCCTTCATTCGAGGAGCCTTGATGGACTTTCATTGTCCCGGCCAAGTCTCGTTTCAAACATTTCTAGTTGAAGTAGAACAAGAAGAGTTTAGTTTAAGCAAGGACACAAGTAACTTGAAATAGAACTCCTAGGTGGCACAATTAATCCTATATGATGCAAGAGAGCCCGGTTTAGTCCTATAACTAGCTGAAAAGCTCTGATACCAAATAAAGTAACACCCCTACCCCAGGCTAGTAGCAAACCGGCTCGGGAGCTTTACTTAAGCAAGCAAGGACAAGGCAAGCAATACAATACAAGGCAAGACATTGATAACTCATCCTTATTAGATGAGTTACTTAACTAACAAGCAACCAAGCATTCATTACTTATCATGCAAGCAACTTACATCTCAATTCTTACTTCAACCTAAAACATTTGAATAGGTCACTAAATTATCCCATTTCAAGCTTACATTATAGGTTACTACTTAGCATTACAATTAACTTCATTTAAACCCTATCATTTGAATGACCCTAGGTGTAACATGTTTCCATTTCAATTCAATGTTCCTTAGTTTGTATACATTTATACATCTCATATCCAGATTGCTAACATGGTTCTTGATCATTCAATTTACATGTAACTAGTTTCCATTCAAGCCATACTATATTCCTATGCATTCGGCAATCATCATGCTAATACCAAAACACATACATCATGGTATATACACACACACAAGTGACCATATAGTTCCCAAGGCATTCGATTTGAATACAAGCAACATCATTCATCTCATACTACTTTTGATATGATCTCGACTATGAGTTTTGAATCATATATGTGAATGCCCGATCGTGATTCTAGTAAGAACTCTGCAGTGCTTTGAATGTATTCTGAAATTACTCAAACAATAATGTAAGTAGAAATAGATAAATAAGAAATAGAAATAATGGGATGAAAGATATGTAGAAGGGGTGTAGGAAGAGTGATAGTTGTGATTATGGAAGGAAAAAAAATAAAAGATGAAAATGTAGGTGAAGATGATGGGGTGTTGGCGTTAAGATGAAGAAATTCAAAGGATGGATTGTGACCCCCTAACTATAAAGAGTTAGGAACCAGCAATATAATAAAGTGGAAATGAAGTGGTAGGATATGGAACGTGACCCACTAGCTATAGATGAGCTAGGAACCAACGCTATAACAAAAGGGAAATGGATGAAGACTACAAGACTAACTTGAATCCGATAAAGTTCCACAAGAGAACAAGATGAATGAAAGCAATCTTTCAAAGATGTTTTATATATTCAAAGTGTGTCTTACAATGATCCTAAAGATGCCTATTTATAGTAGAAGTAGGCAGAATATGAAAAGGTGTTACAAGAAAGATGAATGCTCATCTTAATGCACTTGAATACACATGAATGCTTTGTCCTTTCTTCTCATCTTCAAAGCTGATTAGTTTAGACAAATTGAGGTTGAATTTAGTCATATTTTCGTCCAAATTAAGAAGGACTCTTGGGCTGCCTTGTTTTGCTATCATATGAAGAGAAAGGGGATGAATGTGGACAAGGATGAATGTAGACATCCTTGCTGTCCAGCTTAAGTGCAACTCTTCATCTTCCAAGCTGATTAATATGACTTGAATGTCATAAAAGGTGAGTTTCATCCAGCCTTCATTTCATGTCTCCTCAATGAATTTTGAAACCCCACTTGAATGGTGATAACATCAACCTTGAATGCCTTGAATTTGCTGAATTAAGATGGCCATCAATTGCTTGTCTCTTGGTAGAAGATGAAAGAACTCTTCCTTGGCTCAAATTCATTCAAACCATCCATGCATAAAATTCCCGTAATAAAAATTTCAGCCTGCACTGTCTTGAGTAAATCATTCGCATCTCAAGCTCCCGAGCATCGGATTGAGGTGATTCAAAAGGCATTGGAAAGCTAAGAGATGGAGGAATAACGTCCAATTGATTTCTGGATCCAAACACGTCTGTATCACATCCAGAATTGGAAGACATTCTGCTGATATTCTTGCATCTGGTAAAACCGTTCATCTTCCCTCATGCACCTAGACACAAAGGTAAACTTTATTCAATCTTTAATTGAAAACATGCATGTAAACAATTAAGAGTTAGTTTAATAAATGAGCTAGTTTGATGAATGAACTAGTTTAATTAATGAACTAACTTTATTCAATGAACTAATAATCTTGAATGAACTAGTTTAATCAATGAACTACTTAGTTAAATGAAGTGTATAACTAAATGAACTACATGTTTAAATGCAACGCATGCTTTAATGAACAACATGTTTATTGAATGCAATGAATGTTATGCAAACTTTAAATACTCATGCAAATTCATGCATAAGCAAAGTAAAGTGTTCCTCCCTTATTATTTTCTTTTCTCACGTCCCAAGCTTGATGTAAACATATTTTTCATGGCTGCTTGGAACTCCTTGGCCCTTGCTCGAGTAATGGGGCCACCTGGGTACTTCTCTGGGTCTTTGCCATTGACGTTCATATCAACTTTCATTTCAAGCGTACACATATACATAAACAAGTCATTTGAATGTTCCAAGGTAAACTACATCAAACATTAGATCATTTCATTTGTATCATCATATGCGCAGCAACATTATTTACATTACAAGTACTTTAAGTTCATTACATACTTGCCAATAGGTTCATAACATAGTAGGCCCATTCAAGAACAAGAACATATATAGATATACAAATTCAAGTGTTCCAAAATGCATGATCAAGCTAAAGTCTATACAATCTAGTGCCACCAATCTAAGAGGTATACAAAACAAGTGTGAAACCATACTTAGGCAAAGCTTGTGTGACTTGCTTCTAGCTCAAGAAATCAGGCTTCAAGATCAGGCAACACTCGTATCCTTTATCTTGTAGTTGGGAAGAATGAAAATGAGAGTGATAAGTACAAGAATGTACTTAGTGAGGTAGTAACTAGTTCTAACCAGTTGTTATATCAAGTTTTGTGTCATTTAATCAAGTATAGTCCTAGCTAAGGATTTCAAGCATTAAGATAATCCTAGCTAAGGCTTTCAAGCATTAAGATAATCATAGCTAAGGCTTTCAAGCATTAAGATAATCCTAGCTAAGGCTTTCAAGCATTAAGATAATCCTAGCTAAGAATTTCAAGCATTCGACTATCAAGGAACAAGAAACAAGAAATCATACTTCATGCTTTCATATTAAGAATCAAGCACATCATGCTTACAAAACAAGTAATCAAGTAAGTCAAGCTTACATGACAAGTAACATACAATTCATGACTTTCAAGACAAGTCATATTCAATATATAGCTTTCAAGACAAGTAATATGTGTTATTGGACTGTTATTACATTTGTTATCAATTAAACAACCCCCTTGGTACTTAGTTTGTATAGGTAATCGAGTCTCCATCCAACTGTCGCCACAAGATCCACCGTAGTTCTGGTCAACCCTCCTACTATAACCAAAGACCACACACGTACCCTCCGTCTATCTCTAAATAGGGGCCTTAGCCCTGGACCGTAGTCCACCCTGACACAATGAGCTCTAGACTCTAAGGCATGCCCTTCTACCTAGTCCAGCTAGCTACCAAGGTTGCTCGATTTACCATTTATACAAGTTTATCAAGATCAAGATCATGTCAAGCAAGTTCATTTCATATTAGGCCCTTAGGCCAATTGAGCCATAGCTCACATATCATGTAGTTCTCATGTTTCATTTCATCAAGTAGGATAACATTACAAGCAAGTTCTTTAAGCACTTGATCACATGTCATATCACACATATAAGCATCAAGGTTACCACTTAATCATATTTAAACATTCGAATTAAACATGTATTCAAATATGTGATCAAGTTGCATGCATTACTAGTCATTCTTCCTTTATTAGGTCAAGTCCATATTAGGTTCATTTAAGCATTTCAAGTATGTAGACAAGCATGCATTGGTTAGGACCTGGTCCTAACCCTAGAGATAGTTCTGATAACATGCATGAGCGGGGTCAAATTACTAATATTGGACAAGAAGCTGAATTTGTTCGATGAAAACAATAAAAGCCAAAATAGTGCACGCATAGGAGGTCAAAAACGATGCATCTTGGACAAGAAATTGAATCTGTTTGTAAAGTCTGGAAAGTCAGCCAACTTGCGACGAGTTTTTGGATGAGATCCGGGCATTTCTGAGTCAAGTTGTCTTCTAACAAAATGTCCTTCATTCAGTTATCTTTCCAACGCATCTTGAAACGCGTCAATCGGACATCAGAAACTCATGATACGTCCAATTTACTGAAGACTGCGCATGCAGAAAACTGGATACGGGATTATTACGGGATTTTGTAAAATTCAGCCCAAAAGCTACATATAAGGCTTTGGACGAATTAAACTTAGCCCAGTATATTTATTATCATTTAAATTGATGTGTTTAGGGTTTTATATACTTTAGGAACCAGCCACCCAGCCCTTATCAGCTTATCACTTGCCTTATCACCATATTCCTTGCCACACAAGCACAAGGAGTTTAAAGGCTGTTATTTTTTTATTATTTTTAATTAGATTAGGTTTTCCTTGTTTTAGTAGAAGTTAAATTACTTTGTCTATCCTTCACCTGTAAAAGGATGAAGCCTCCATCATTGTAAGGGAGATTTTCTTTGATTTATGAAATATTTAGTGAGTTTGTTTTTGCAAGTGCTGATTACTTATGCCTTCGAAGTCTTCTTCAACATAAGTTCAACGAGTTCTTGTGAGGGAGATCATCTTCACACTCTTCTTGCTTGCCTAGATAATCGCGTCTAGGAGGGTGGGTTAGAGCTACTTGAGGTTGCTTGCTTAGATAATTGAGTCTAAGAGGGTGCCGAGGACAAAACAACATCAACAATTCGCAAGCCATCTTCATCTTCAACATTCACACCATCTTCCATAATTCCATAAACAAAGCTGGAATTTTCAGATTTGTTTTACCTATCTAATCCTTCATCTTGTCTTTCTTTCTTTAAATTTCCAGCCTTGAATCTGAAATATTCAAGAAAACTCATTCTCTTTTCTCTTGAATTTTCAGATTTGCCCAAACTTCCTTGATTGAGTCTAGAGCTCCTAGTTCTTGCAACAACTTGATTGAAGGCTTCCAAATCCAAGATTGCGCTACTCTATCAACTACACTCACCATACTCCAAGCTTAGCTAGTCTTGGATCCACACTCTAACCTCTTACACCAAGTTTACTCCAGGTTCTATCACATTACACAACAAATACATGTCAAAACAAGATCATATGATCATTCAATCAAGGCAAGGTTACAAGTATTAAACATACACAAATTTGGCAGCATGTTCGTATACATTCTCCACTACACTTATATATACTCTAGTTCATGCAAAACAAGGCAGAATCAATGTCCTAAAACTATTTACAAAATAGTTTACAAATTGCCACAAAACAGTGTGCAATTGCCTATACTGCTGCTGTCAGGCAGCTTGCACTCTATTCACTTAATCATGTATAACTTTCATTCTGAACGTCGGAATTTCAATTGGTTTACACCGTTGGAAAGATAACGTAATTTTCTTTATAACCATATAAGGCTTGCATTTTAGTTCTTTGTCAATTAATACAGTTTTTAACTTAAAGATAGGGTAATTTGCTACACTGGACAGTTTGCACTGTCCCTAGTGTTTCTTCTCTACATTTCATTCTACAATCCAGAATTCAATTCTATTTTCTCCTAATGAATTTACACATATCAAGGTGTTGTCCATAAAAATTTCAGCCTTAAATTCATTTTATACAATTTATAGTGATTTTTCAAAGTTACTGCCCAGAACAGAGCATTCTGGGCAGATTACACTAGGTTGAGTTTCTAGCTTCTTAACTCATTTCAACAAGGTTCTAACATGTCAATTCAATTCATTTTCATGTTCTTACATGTCTAGGTCAGTTTAATACACCTAGCAATGTGCTTAAAACAGGGCATTATCATGTTGAACCCAATTTGATTTATTTGATCAACATTACACATCCAATTTACCAATCGAGCAGTCCATTACCTAATTTAACTAATCCAATTAGGTGCATTAATTTTCCAGCAACATATCTACTCAATTCAATTCTCAATTCATCTACCAACATTATCAAAATAGGGTTCTATATTCAATTGGCATGTTTGAACATTTTCACTATCCAAAACAATCCCTAATCAAACTGTTTTCAACCATATACACATTTCTCAAATTTCCAGCAACCATATATATTTCCTTTATCAAATTGGCTACTAGTATTCACAATTTCAAGTTCATATTGAAGCAAACATGATCCTAACACATATAACAATCATCCAATTCAATTTATACAACGAAAACATCATCAATCACTCATTCAAACAAGTTGCTAGGGAGGAAGGATTTAGAATCCACTTACAATCTTCCTAGCTATTCAATTTTCATGCAATTGTGATCACATGCAAGCTTCCTTCCTCAACAATGGTGGTTTTATTTCCTAGATGGATGAGAGGAAATTCGGCCAAGGTGGAGTGGAGAAGATGATAGAAAGATGGCCACTTGGCCATAGTGTTATCACATGGTTTGACTATTTGCCTCCACTTGGCAATTTATGGTCTAATTGCTTCATAAATCCTTAATTACTCATCCTTATTGCATGCAATTCTACATTTACAATTTGTTACTATTTGATCCTTCATGGTTAGGCTACTTCTTTATCAATCCATCTAATTTAGTCACTAGGTTTAATTAATCCTTCAAATTTGTAAATTGTTTGTACAATTAAGCTCTAATTAGTTTATGACATGCTACTAGGCCATGATTTGTGGTATTACAAGGTATTACTTGTAAACATAACTTGAAAAGAAAAGTGGTTATACTTGACTTGAGATGTATGTATATTGCCTGAATATGTACTCGACTTGAATTGAAATGTGTATATTGCTTGAGTATGTTACTTGACCAGAAATGAAGATTGAGCAAAGCTTGAATTCGGGTGCTTCCAACATTGACTATGCTCAAACTTAGCTAATTGATACATGTCTTAATAATTGACTAGAATTAGATTACTACCTCACTAAGTACTTTTGTACTTATCACTCTTGTTTCCACTCTTCTCAACCTACAGGTTGAGAGTGCTTCAAAGAGGTTACTTGATCTTGAAGTTTGTTTTCTTGAGCCTGAAGCAAGATATAAGCAAGAGCTAAAGTATGAATCCATACTTGTTTGTATTACGCCTAGTTGGTTGCATCTAGATTTGTATATATGTATGAAGTTGGCCTTTAATGTTGTCAACTTGGTTGCTAGAACTCTATGTGTAAATGTTAAAATTTCATGTGAATGAATGATGGAAATGTTTATTGTTATACATGAGCTTTCTAATGTCGAATAGGTAAGGAGTGATATGCTACATGCTTACTTGAAGTTATTTTTGAATGTACGTACATAAAAGCATGACTAGTTAAACCTACACGAAATATTTACATGACTTAAATAGAATGTTGGATTGAAACGAAAATGTTCCAGTCTATATAAGCCTTTCGAATGCCTTGCTTGTTCACATGCCTAAATAGTAGTTAACCTTGAATGAACAATTGAAAGTAACTGATCATATGAATGACCTATAATGTCCATGAAACATGATATGCTTGCTTGAGTCATGAATCGATTGTGTGCACATAAGAACATGTTTTGTTAAACCCTTATGAAGTGCATACATGTATTGATTGTAATGTCTTAGAAGACCATGCCTAGTAATTCAAATTGTGTATGCCATTGTAAACATGATAATTGTTGTTAAAAGAAAATCAAGCTGCGCATATATGAGTTTGCATTGAATGAGCATATGACAGTTTAGGTATACTATTCGAATGACATGCATAATCACATGAATGATTAATAGGTATCCTTGTATATAGATTGGTAGTTAATGTGGTAACCTTCAATGATTAAGAAGCATGGCCATGTTTGTATGATTGAATATGATTATCTAAGTTGTCTTGTTAGTCACTTAACTTAAACTTGCTAGTCTATGTACGTTATTCGAATGCTATATCTATGATCACATGGATGATAAACATGTACTTGCTTGCATGATCAAATTGGAATGTATAAGTGCCTTGCTAGTCTCTCAACTTACATAATAGTGGTGAGTTAGAAAAATTTTAATTGGTTCGTGATTTCTAGTCTAGTTTTGTCTCCCGTGATGCTCCTCAGCCGATTTACTACTAAACCGGGTGGGTGTTACATTTATTGGTATCAGAGCATGATTTAGTCAATTCTCAGACTAAACATGGACTCACTGCATTGTCATAAGTCCAGTGTGCCACCTAGGAGTTCGAGTTCTTGTTCGTATTGGTAGCTTGTAACCAATACAAATTGTTTTCTTTGTTTGAAAAGTTTAGAGTATGTAAAAATATTCTAAACTTGATAATGACATTTCTTCATCATCGAAGAAATTCGAGGACGGATTTCTTTTAAAGGGGGGGGGGAGAATTGTAACATCCCTAAAATTGGGTTAACAGTATCCAATGATTCTTGTACCAAAATGGTCCCTCTAGGATTAAGCATTTGGATATATGTAAAAATTAGATTGATAATTAGCTAAATTGAATAATATAATCGTGTGTTCGATTATAGAACATAGAAATTCTAGTTAAATTATTATTAAACTATCTCTCAAGACTAAATGAGCAAGATTAAATTGAGTGAATTAGGACCAAAAAGTGAGGAAATGGAATTAGATATCTCTTAAGAAAGGACCAAATTAAAAGCCTAGATTAACTAGGGAATTGCATTTAACATTAAAGAAAGATTAAGGGGGGTATACACATGTCAATTAGACATGTTAGTGCATTGGTGACTCACGATTAGTGAGTAAATGAAGGAATCATCTTCTCCCTTCATCCATTTGGTTAAACCAATTAGAGAAAGAGAGGGAAAGGAGAGAGAGAGAGAGAGTTTGGAACCAGCCATGGATGTTAGGGTTAGAGTCAAATTGGCTTCAATTTTCATGCTTACCGAATGCTAAGGAAGTAGGTGAATGTTTCTATCTCCTTTAGCTACAACTCTGTTGAATTCCCATGAGCTTTTCCATGAAATGTGTTGCTTGATTCTATGAGAAACTCATCCATGTCGTTGATTCTATGAATTGTTTGATTGATATGGTCGATGAATCATTGAACATAATTTTGGTTGTTCATAGTCAGATTAAATGTATACATGTGACTGTTCTGTTTTATGTATATATATAAGAGCATGAAAGGATTGAGCTGAGCATGTATGTATGTAAGTATGAATCGGGTCTATTTTAGGAGCTTATAAGGGGCTGTAACAGAACCAAATTGCTTGAGAAATGTTAACACATTGCTGGAAAATAGCATTGAAATGTTGCCTTGATAGAGTGACCGAACATATTGATCAATAATGCCCTGATTTCACATATTTAACACGTAATTGAACTGACCTAGACTTGTATGAGTACGTGTATAAGTTGAATTAACATGTTAGAAGTACCATCTAAGTGATTAATGAAGCTAAAAATCTAGCTTTAGTGAAATCTGCCCAGAAAACTCTGTTCTGGGCAGTAACTTTGAAAATTCACCATAAATATTAATGGTTGAATTAAAGGCTGTAATTTATATGGTTAGAACCCTCATATGTCTAGTTTCATTAGAAACAAATAGAATTGAATTCTGAATTGTGAAACAGATTATAGAAATGAAACTCTAGGGACAGTGCAAACTGTCCAGTGGTGTAACTTATCCTGTCTTTAAGTTAAAAACTGTATTAATAGGTAAATAATAAAAATGCAAGGCCTATATGGTTAGAAAGATAGTTAAGTTAGCTTTCTAAAGGTGTAAACGGTTTGAAATTATGATGTACGGAATGAAAGTTATGGACGTTTAAGTAAGCAGTGCACCTGCTGCCTGGCAGCAGCAGTTTAGATGTCTTGGACAGTTTGGTTACTTCCCTGTTTTGCCCAAATTGGAATGTAAACAATTGTAGTAATGTGCATTAATGTATATATGTAACACCCTAAACTTGGCCTAGGAAGGTTGCCACTATCTAAGATATAGATTAATTGAATCATGTGCTAATCAAATTAAAGAAGAAAGAACATTAGCTATCTTTAAGATCAAATAAGTGAAATTAGAACCAAATTGAATTGAAATTAAAACTTGAAGGCTTAAATGGAAGGATGGAAATGTGAACATGCAAAGCTCTAGAGTTTACATGTAAATTGAATTAAATTTAAGGCCTAGACACATGTTCTCATCAAATGAGAACATGTGCCTTGTGAGTACTCACGATAACAAGGTGGGCTAGGATGAACAAAATTTTGTTATCCTCTTCATCCACCATAACCAAATTTTTGAGAGAGAAAGGTCGAGAATGCTTCATAGATCATCTTCAATTCATGTTTTTTGATTGAGTTTTGATCAAATTAGCTTAGGAAGGTAAAAATCTTGATTCCTACATGTTTATAGAATGCTTGAATTTGTGATGTTCTTGTTGCCTAAATTGAATAGGATGATTGTTATGCATGATAAGATGATGTTAGCTTCTAATGGTACTTGAAATTGTGAGTGCTAGTAGCTAAATTGCTAAAGAGAATGTATATGGTTGCTGGAAATTGAGAATAAGGACTGTTTTGCTAGGTTAAAATGTGTAAACATGCTAATTGTATATAATGCCCTATTTTGATCATGTTGTTAGATGAATTGAGACTTGAATAGAGTAAATAGCTTGCTGGAAAATGAATGCATATAATTGGATTAGTTAAAGCTAGGTAATGGACTGCTCAAATGTTGAATTAGAGGTATATTGTTGATCAAATGGATCAAATTAAACATAGCACTATAATGCTCTGTTAGAATCACATTGATAGGTGAATTAGATTGACCTAGACATGTAAGAACATGAAAATAAGTTGAATTACAATGTTAGAATCTTGTTTAGATGAATTATGAAGCTAGAAGCTCAACCTAGTGTAATCTGCAAAGAATACTCTATTCTGGGCATTAAATTTGAAAAATCACCAGAAATTGTATAAAAGGAATTTAAGGCTGAAATTTTGATGGCCTAAGATGATGCAATGAACACTTGAAATGAAGAGTTATGACTCTAATGGCCTAAGGGCTTAATGCATGTATAAACTTGCCATGCAATACTTGAAATGACTCCTGAAATAAAGATAATGCTTGACATGAACTTGTACACTTGAATGATACATGATATTGAACTTGAAAAGCTTGAAATCCTTGAATAAATGAAGTGTAATCAAACAACCTTGGTTGCTAGTTGAATAGGTGGAAGGGCATGCCTTAGAGTCTAGAGCTCATTGTGTCGGGTGGACTACGGTCCAGGCTAAGGCCCCTAATTGGAGACAGACAGAGGGTACGTATGTGGTCTTTGGCGACAATAGGAGGGTTGACCAGTACTACGGTACATCTTGTGGCTACAGTTGGTTGGAGACTCGATTACCTAGACAAACTATGAACCAATGATTGTGATAAAAGAATATAAATGAACTAATAAGCATGAATAGCTTGATTACTTGTCATGTAAGAATGATTTTCTTGATTACTTGTCATGTAAGCATGATTTGCTTGATTACTTGTTATGTAAGCATGATTTGCTTGATTTCTTGTTATGTAAGCATGAATTATGATTCATTGTCTCTTGCTTCTTATGCTAGTCGAATGCTTGGAATCCTTAGCTAGGATCAATCTTGACTAAATGACACTTAACTTGATATAACAATTGGTTAGAACTAGTTACTACCTCACTAAGTACATTCTTGTACTTATAACTCTTGTTTTCATTCTTCCCAACTACAAGTTAAAAGATTCGATTGTTGCTTGATCTTGAAGCCTGATTTCTTGAGCTCGAAGCAAAACACAAGCATAGCTAAAGTATGGTTCATACTTGTTTTGTATTTCTCCTTGTTGGTGGCACCTAGAGACATATATGTAGCTAGACAATGCATCTTGTTTGTTTTGGGAGGATTGTATATATGAATGAACGTGGCTACTTGATGTTTTGAATACTTGTATATATGTGTTCTTGAATGGGCCTACTATGATTTTGAACTTGGTTGACAATGTGAAACAAGCTTGTATTGAACTCAAATTATATGTAATGTATAAGTAGTTGTTGCGCATATATGAATATATGGAATGTTCAAGTGATTGATCTAGCTTATATTTACATTCGAATGCCTTGTGGAATAATATTGTCTCGTGTGAATATACCATGATGTAGGTGTTGTTATGTGATTGTATGGTGAATGTCGAATGGTATAGTTGTTTGGAAACAAGTACATGCAATTGTATGTTCAAATATTCATGTTTAGTAAATTTAGGTATGAGATGTATTATGTATCAAACTAAGGAACAATGAAATGAAATGGAAGTATGTTTGCACACTTAGGCTATTCGAATTAGGGCTGTATGATGATGTTAATTAAATTGTTTGGTAACCTATGATGTCTTGGAATCAAAATGTGAGATTGTTTGCATGTTAAGTAATGAATGCTTGGTTGCTTGCTAGTTAAGTAACTCATCTAATGGGAATGAGTTAATC
This sequence comes from Hibiscus mutabilis, assembly GCA_019671005.1. Lineage (NCBI taxonomy): Eukaryota > Viridiplantae > Streptophyta > Magnoliopsida > Malvales > Malvaceae > Hibiscus > Hibiscus mutabilis. Next base: position 26,307 of record JAGYYJ010002824.1, read on the forward strand.
TATACTTGCTTGTAATGTAATGTTCTTGCTTGGTAATGCTCCCGAGCTGGTTTGCTACTAACTCGGGTTAGGGGTGTTACATTTATTGGTAATCATAGCTTTTTAGTCAGTTCTAGGACTAAACCGGTACTGATGAAGCCAATCTCGAAGTAGTTGAGTATTGGTTAGAGGCCACTACTCGAATCTTGACCAAGCAACTGCCCTATTTTGATGAACACAAACTCGAATGTGCCATAGCCCTATTGGTAGATGAAGCTCTGAGCTGGTGGGAAACCACTACACTAACGCCCCATCAAGTCTGTAACTTGGAAATTCTTCCTCGAGAAATTCATGAAGAAATACATCAGTGAACAATACTTGGCCGAGCGCCAGAAGCGTTTCTTGTACCTCAAGTAAGGTGGTCAACCCATTGAACAATACGTGAGCGATTTCTGCAAGTATTGCAAGTACGTGTCATAATACATCAAGACTGATGTTGACAAGTGTCGGATGTTTATCGATGGAGTGAATGATGAACTGAGTCCAATATTCACTGCCCTGGGTATCACTGACTTCCAGAATTTGGTGAACCAGGCTATTGCAACCGAGGCAAAGATGAAGGCCTCTGAGAAACGCAAAAGTGGTAACTCCTGGAAAGACAAACGATCCAGAAATGATGACAAGCCTCACTGGTAGTCAAAGAAGTCTAAACACTCCAAAGAACACTCTTCGAATTACACTCCTATTTAGAAGAGCAACTACATACCGAGACCCCAATCGATATCCAAGCCTTCAGCCCCGATCATCTCTGTTGATAGTATGGGGAATTCTAGTAAAGCTTCTCAATATCCTACTTGCAAGTTCTGCCAGAAGCACCACACTGGCCAATGTAGAACTCAACAAAATCTATGTTTCTTATGTGGAGCCTCCGATCACTATATCAGGGGTTGTCCTCAGAATCCTAACAAGGGTCCAAATCGAACTCCAGCAAATGCTAGCTCAGCTCCTTCCATTCGAAACAAAGGTCCTAGACAAGCTTAGTCTGGACATCAAGGAAAGGGCAAAGGACAGCATTCGAACACCCCTACTCATCAGGAATCTCGGCTCCTACTCAAATCTATCATATCCGGGGAAAAGAAGATGAAGAATCACCCGATGTCATAGCATGTACCGTTGAACTAAATTCAACTCCTGTTTATGCTTTAATAGACTCAGGATCCACACATTTATTTGTATGCTCATCTTTGATTGCAAAGTTGAACTTAAAGCCTAAAATTGTAAAACAAAGCCTTATAATTTCGAACCCAATAGGGGAGATTACAAACATAAGCCTTATCTATAGAAATTGTCCCATATTCATTCGAAATATACCCTTTCTTGTTGATCTATATGTACTACCAACTTGTGAGTTCGATCTAGTGCTAGGACTAGATTGGTTAATATGCAAGCATGAAGCCTAGGTAGATTGCCAAAATAGGAGACTTTATCTCCGGGGTTTAGGAAAGGAGTCAATCCTTCTAATTGACAAGAAACCGACCTCAATCTTTGCTGCTATGGTCTCACAAGATGAACTTGAATTTAGCTTACCTAGTGTGCCTATTATGTCTGAATATCTCGATGTTTTTCCCGAGGAACTCCTTGGTCTCCCTCGAACTAGAGAAGTAGAGTTCGGCATCGAAGTTCAACCTGGAACAACTCCAGTGTCCATCACACCCTATTGAATGGCACATGTTGAGTTGAAGGAACTCAAGCAGCAACTCCAAGAGCTACAAGACAAGGGTTTCATTAGACCTAGCTCATCTCCCTAGGGTGCTCCAGTCTTGTTCGTGAAGAAGAAAGACGGGACTATGAGACTCTATATTGATTATAGACAATTGAACAAGCTTACTATCTGATACGAGCATGAGAGGGGTCAAAATAATCATCTTGGAAAAGAAGTAGTGTTCTTTGAATTTGCAAGTGTTCGGTAAACTTGTCTAGAAGCCATCTTCAACATAAGATCATCGAGTTCTTGTGAGGGAGATCATCTTCACACTCTTGCTTGCCTAGGTAATTGCATCTAGGAGGGTGGGTTAGAGCCGCTTGAGGTTGCTTGCTTAGATAATTGCATCTAAGAGGGTGCCGAGGACAAAACAACAACTATCAATTCATCACGCCATCTCCACATATTCAAGCTTCCTCCATTGACGCCACCACCATAAGCAAATCTGAATTTTTAGATTTGTTCTTTATTTTGGTTTGTTTTGTTTTTCTCTTTATTTGAATTTGCGGTACTCTATCAGCTTGTTTCAAACTTCTTGCAGATTTCTTCATTTAAGAAACATTTGAAAGAGGTAGATGAAGAAGCCATTGAAAAGATGAATGGAAGGAATCAAGTAAAGGGAAGACAATCGGTTTCTTGGTGTAAAGAAAAGTGAAAGGTTGAGAGAGTTATGGTTCTCGAAAAATCGGCTAGGGTAAGAATGAAAAAAGAAAGAACGTTTAAAAATGGGTTTAATGATGATAGCCAATTTATTATGATGATAATGATGGAATTCAAAAGGTTTTGGTTGGGGTAGGATTTAAGTTGATAAGGTGAAGTGATAAGGTTTAAAGTGATAAGGTTATGTGATTGGGTGAGAATTTAAAGTGATTGGGAGATTAGGTTAAGTTTAAATTCTAACCTAATCTTTTAGTGAAATCTTGGGCGGCTAAGGGTTAATGGTTCAAGAAAATCATCTCTCATCCAATCAACTAGGGTTTTGTCTCTTCTGTTTATCATTAAATCTGCTGCATGCCAAGCTTCATTGGCATGGTGCATGGCACGGTGCGTTTGGCAAAAATCCTAGCATCCAGTCTGAAATTGTTCCTGGCAGTGTTCCTGGAAATCAACTCTGCACACACTTAAAGGAAACTGTTTAACGCAACAAGTGAATAAAAATGACAATTAACATGAATAAAAACGTAGAGAAAAATTCTAAATCCTAA
>JAGYYJ010000991.1:0-21809 GCA_019671005.1 Hibiscus mutabilis
GATCAAAGATTGCTTTTCCATGTTTAATCTTAGCCATTGGATGAAAAATGGCAAGATGGTAATTTTTGAAGATGGCAAGGGCAAAGTTGGTAATCACTAACTCCTTGGATTAATTTGGGCCATTGGATGATTAAAGTGACATGTGGCAATTTATGGAACCTTGGATTAAAGGGGCAAGATAGTCATTTTGCCATAAAAAGAATTTTTAATTAAGATACTTTAAATAATGGACAAATGGCCTAAATTAAGTCAAAAGAAAAATCAAGAAATCTCTTCATCTTTCTCTAGCTTGGCCAAAACACCCTATTCAAGGTATGGGAAATTTTATTTTGATTCTTCAAGCTTATTTCTTTGGATTTTGGATGAAAACATGAAACAAAGAATTAATCTACATGAAATTCTCTATCTCTTGGTACCATTTGTTCATGCTTTGCTTACTTAAAACCTTAGTTTTGAGGAATTGATGGATGAAGGGGATGTTGAATTAGGTTGAACTAAGGTTAGTTTTTGATGAATATGATGTTGTAGAATCATATTAAAGCTTATGTGATAATTTAAACTACATGGAAATAGCTAAACCCTAAATTGTTCAAAGTTAGGGTTTTAGTAGAACAGTTGAATTTGGATTGATTTTGATATAGGAATGATTGTGAAGCTTGGAAATGATGTTTAAATGTTAATTGGACTGATTTGGAATCTTGGAAAATCATATGGATGATTTTGGCAAATTGTAAAGAATAAGGGAAATTATGGAGAAATTTCCATAAATTTGGAAATGTTGAAATTATGATTTTACAAGCATTAAAATGTCATTTGGACCCTTTTGGAAGTTTATAAAATCATTGGAACCAATTCAAAAATTTTGAAAAGATTGGGGACCAATTCGGCAATTTGGAATAATTTAAGGACTAAAGTGAAAATTTATTTTTATGGAAGTATTATGCTGGAATTAAGGTTAGAATGAGTTATAAATCATTCTTTGAATAAAGGTTGGAAGAAATACAAAGTATTGAGGATGAAATAACTTATGTCATGAAACTAATATTTGGAAAATATTAGGGTGTTTATAGGAAAATTATTCCTATATTGTTTATGTGTTAGTAAGATACTAACTTATAATTTGGTAAGTACTTATGGTATTTTTAATACACTTGTAGACTGTGAACAAAATCAAGATCGAATTAGCAATCGAGAAAAGGAACGGGACCGAAGTTGAACTTAGTGAGGCTAGTTGAATATTGACAGAGTATAAAGTGTCAAGGTGAGTGCATTTTTATGCATGGAAAATACTATGATTATCATTTGGAAGACACGTGATAAGTCTACCTTATTAATAATTGCTTGATAATGATATCATAAACTTATATTTGACATATTGAGAATTGTCAAAGGTAGAGCTATGATGCATTTGATCACTAGATATATCAGGTGTGTATGTTTATGTTATACTTAGGGTATGAACTGCCCAGTATTCAATTATATTGTCATGGATGAATTGAACATGGAATTGGAAAGTGTGTCCAAATAAGTAATTGAGGTATAGAGTATAGTTGGCATGCCTTAGAGTCCAGTGATTTAGCACTTCGGTGCAGTTTATTAACACTTAGGTGTGGTTCTTTAGCACTTATGTGCGGTCACTTAGCACTTCGGTGCGGTTTATTAGCACTTTGGTGCAGTTTTGACTCGTGTACTCAAGTCCTCAAACTATGTTGGGCAATAATTTATTTGATAATAAATGGTTAATAAATTAGAGAGTAGGTAAACTCTTAGATAATGGCAAGGAATTAATAGGATTTATGAATCCAGAATATATTATGTTAATATTTGATTAACATAAGGAAAATGAAAGAATAGTGATCAAATTGCATGTTTAATTTATTATTGTTATAATTCAAGCATGTTGATTTATGTTAAATAATTATAATGCCTCACTAAGTATATGCTTAACGTGTGATGGTTTTCACACGTAGGTAATAATCTCGAGTAGGAGTAAGGAATATCGGCATCATCATCCGGAGGAATAATAGTCGTATCGGTAATTTACATCTCTGATGTATTTTGATTCTCTAGTTGGCATGTATAAAATAATAGTAGCTCGCTTTAACTGATCTAGATATGGTTTGTAATATAAATATCTAGATAAGTGGTTACTTTATAATGTGGATTATAATAGTTTAAAGAAATTATTAGTAATGAAAAATTAGGTAAATTATAATGTTTGATTTTTAGAGTAATCAAGATCATTTTTAATTTAGGCAATTTTAGGTAGTCTTTTTAATTAAAATGTGTATTTACAAACTGCCAAGTTGCTGCCTGGAAACAAAAGTTATTTGCCAGGTTAAAAATTTATAATTGGTTTTACGCGATAAACTGAAATTTTTGAAAATTGTTGTTTTAATTAAATTGGGTATTATAAAACACGATTAAATATTAGGTGACATTCCTTACTAGTATCAAGAATTAAATACTGGTAAGGGTGTTACAACTGGACCAACACGCTCAAGCACCTCATATGTCCCAATGAACCTTGGACTCAACTTGCCCTTACGTCCAGACCTCATTACCTTCATACAGGCGAAACCTTAAAAGACACTCTATCTCCAATAGCAAACTCAATCTCCCAACGCTTCAAGTCAGCATAAGACTTTTGCCGATCCGATGTTGCTTTCAAGCGATCTCTAATAAGCTTCACCTTCTCATTAGTGTCTTTCAGCACATCAGGCAGGGAAACATACTTCTCACCGACCCCAGCCCAGCAAAGTGGCGTACGACAACTCCTACCATACAGAGCTTCATACGAAGCCATTTGAATATAGATGTAATCCCCTCAGTTCGGCCTAGTCGCAAGACCGAACTGAGAGAGCTACATTAGGTTTACCGAAGTAAACCTTAAAGAATTATGCCCGAAACCTGACCATTTTTTTCCTTTTATCTTGTCTAGATGCAAAATTACTTTCCTACGTGCACATACTGTTTTATGGTGAAAACCCAACTCAATCGGGCATCGAAATGACATCCAATTGATCATATATACGATTTAGGGACCAAATTGAAAATCCTAAAAATTACAAAGACCTAGCCCAATTTTAAGTTACCAACCTTTAATTAGATAGGTTACATGTTTACACGTCAAAAATCAGCTCAAAATGATCATTCGAACTTATTTAATTGCATCTACAAAATTTAGGGACCAAAACGTAAGAGACCAGAAACTAAAATCCATGACATTACCTATAAAAACGACCACCAGTACTGATACAATCACAGCTGTACCGATATGATGTAGCCATCTGTACTGGTACATAGAGTACCATATCGGTATGCCACGTCAGCTTGCATAAATATTAAAAATGTACTGGTACGAGCTTTGGAAGTTTTAGTACACAGGTTTTTCCCAAAAAGTAACTTTCCAGTAACGAGTCCCCATACCGATACACCTTACCCCGTACCGTTACGCCAAGCTTAAATTGCTTATCTGTACCAGTACGCACATACCTATACCAAAACTGAATGCCCTATTTTGCCAAGCCGTACCGATACGGTCCCCAGCGTATCGATACGCCTGGGCCTGTAATATCATTTTCAACTGGTTTAACATGCTTTCAACCTTACCATTCTAACATGCTCCTAAAACACAACCAACACAATTTAGAATCAGACCACAACATAACATCACAGATTCAACATCAATTTACAGCATCTTGCATCAAATGTAAATCTATAGGCATGCAACCTAGAAAACCATTCAAGTAAAACACGAAACTCAAAACGATCACCAAATCAAACCATAAAGGCCATTTACAACACAAGAGAATTAAAACAAACTTGTTCAAACAGGGAGTCCAACAAAACATCTCCCAAATAACAACGGAAACCCCCATTGCCCTTATTACTTATAGTCTAACTCAAAACATACTTTGGTTACCAAGTCTTGTACTGATCCCTTGCTTCCCGCTGCCTTCCAAGCTTTCAAATCTCTGCATTGATGGACAAAGAGAGTGTAAGCACACTAAGCTTAGTGAGGAGTGCTCAAAAACAACACACCATCAATGCACTAAAACCATTTCTCAATATTACATTGAAAACTTATTTCAAACATCCTTTAAAACATGCGCTTAACATCTTTAAAACCAGCATATTAAACCATATGCAACATGTTTCATTAACCAACAACAAGTCCCATTGCTCAACCTCAATTTAAGACTTCCCATGTATAACAACCATATGCAAAGCTTAAAGAGTAAACATGTATAAATCACATTACACCACATAAACTTTTCAATTATACATCAACAATTATATTAGCTCACAAGTGATCATTAACCAAGTTCCTTTACCAAAATAGTTCATCGGAAACAAAGATTCAACAACTATTTACCCAACACTTCAAGCCATCTCAACCGAAAAATAGCGATACAATCACAATCGCGGTACCTAAACAACTGGGTACACTTTCAACCCACGGGGACACCAACCCCTTACCTTGATTAGATGCTTAATCCACTAAAAGGAGTATACGGTACTGTAAAAACCCTATACCGTTAGGGTACTTGGATGGAGTTTTCGGTACACGGATCTAAACCCCTCAACATCCAAGGTGACTTATTATAGTGCACTATCAATCCTATGGCCAGCCAACTATATCCGATTACAATTTTAAAACCACAACACTTGCTAATATAATTAACCATTTACCATTACCTCATTGTTTTTAACAAGCATTAACCAAACCATTTTTCCAAAGCAACAATCATGCTTTAAACTACAAGTATAAACCATGTACTTATAAGGATCACTTACCATGTGCATTAGGCTCAATGTTAATCAACACAAGTGCATAAAAACCATTTCACACTAGCATGTCCGAGAGAGAAAAACCACATTTACATACTTTCGAGTTTAAACCAGCGTATCAAGCTAAGTTTAAACTCCCATAAACCACCTTCTAAACACTCCATAGCTAGAATCCACGTTCTCACTCACTGATACCTGAAACCTCCCCTATTTTAACCACATTTCAACAGAGCATTAATGCATCTCAATGCATTCAAAACACTACAACAACAATTCTTCACGGACTTCCACAATCCTCTCAGAATTGCCCAACCACAACAACCGAAATCATCACCTAAACCTTTCCAAACACAACCCAGCCACAATCTAACACTTCTTTAATCATCAATTAACACTCAAAAATAGGATTAATTCATTCATATACTTCCAACAATTACACATCCACCACAACTCCACAAAAACACCAATCTAACAACCTAAACAACTAGGGATTCAAGAGTTTCAGGATTCCATTGTTAAAGACAACTTATTAACATAATACATCCAAAATATGATTAAAACCAATCTCCAACATTAGAAAAGAGATCCAAAATGAAACTTTCACTATTTCATCAATTTCTCCCAATTAAATCAATATAAAAACATAAAAGCAAATTCGAAACCATAAATCAATAATCAAACACTTGGGAATATCAATAAAGAAGCATTCAATAGAGGAGATCACGGACCTTACCCCTATTGTGTGATTTCTCCCTCAATTGGCTTGTTTAAAGCTAAGAAAACACAAGATTTCAACGAGGTTTTGTAAATCAAAGTTAAAGAATCAATTACAAATCAATACACTGAGTAAAATGATCTCTCACCTCCGATTTTTTATGAAAACTTGAGTGTTTGGCAGAAGAAAGTGGAGCGAAAAGTTGAGAGAAAAGTTACGTCAATTTTCTTGAAAATGATAACTAACTTTTTAATAACCAAATCCCTTTTTTAATTAACTTTTAAAACACATGTTAAAAAGGTTTAATTGATAGGAGAAATCACCAGCAAATACTTGGTAAAATACCTCCTTAAGGATTCTAAGAGTTTGATCCTTGTCATTTTAGTCACCTTTAAAAACTAGTTTTCAAAAATTGCATTTTGGTCACTAATCAAAATGTCACACTTCCAAAACCTATTTTCCAAAATTATTTTCACCAATATTAACCATATGTTAAAATATGATTTTTAACCGTTTCCCCACTTTTTTATCTCACCAAAAATATTTACTCCCGAAATTAACTCGAATCCTTAACTCGGTCCACTAGACCATCTAACAAACCACAAAATTGCTAGGCCCAAAATCAGGGCATTGCAATAGACTGATAACTATTGTTATAGGCAAACTCCACCAACGGTAGTTGTTTCTCCCACGTTCCTTGAAAATCAATGATGCAACACTGCAACATATCTTCCAACACTTGGATAACGCGTTCAGATTGATCGTCCGTTTGAGGATGATACGAAGTACTGAAATTGAACCGCATACCCAAAGCCTTTTGCAAACACTCCCAAAACCTCACTGTAAAGTGCGGATCTCTATCTGATACTATAGACTTAGGCACCCCATGCAACCTCACAATCAAAGCAACATACAACTCCGCCAACTTATCCAAAGTATACGTCATATGCACAGCCAAAAAAATGTGCACACTTCGTAAACCTATCCACAATCACCCATGCAGAATTCTTCTTCGATGTAGTCAATGGCAACCCGGTCACAAAATCCATGGTAATTCTCTCCCACTTCCACTCTGGAATCCTCAATGGTTGCAACAACCCAGAAAGAAATTGATGCACATCCTTAACACGCTGACATACCATACATCAAGCAACAAAATCCGCTATACCCTTCTTTAAACCAACCCAAAAATATTATTTCTTCAATTCCTCATACATCTTTGTACTTTCTGGATGCATAGCAAAAGGATTCGAATGAGCATCAGTTAAGATAGTGTGCCTCAACTCCTCATCTTTTGGCACAACCACTCGACTCTTAAGCACAAAACACCCTCATCAATAAAACAAAAATCTGTCTGATTACCGTCGATAATATCCTTAACATATGGTACCAACGAATCATCATACGATTGTTTCTCCTTGATCAATTGCAACAACAATGGCTTCACTTGCATCTTAGCCAACAAACCACCATCCCGCATCACACTCAACCTGAGCAAACATTGACCTAAACTCTATTGCAACCTTTTTATTCAAGGCATCGGCTACAACATTAGCCTTACCTGGATGATACTCTATTATCAAATCATAATCCTTGAGCAACACCAACCACCTATGTTGCCTAAGATTCAACTCATTTTGCTACATCAGATATTTTAAACTCTTATGATCACTATACACGATACACCTCTCACCATACAAATAATGCCTCCAAATCTTCAACGCAAACACCATCGCGACAAGCTCTATATCATGCGTAGGATAATTGCGTTCGTGCACATTCAACTGCCTAGATGTATAAGCTACAACTTTTCCCTATTGCTTCAACATACACCCCAAACTAACATAGGATGTATCGCTATAAACTATAAACTTTTCCCCGACTAAGGTTGAATCAAGATTGAAGCTTGCGTCAAAGCTTCCTTCAACTTATCAAAAGCTTGTTGCCTACTCTTCGTCCACTCAAAACTTACATCCCTTTGTAACAACTTTGTCAAAGAAGCAGCAAACTTTGAGAAACCATCCACAAAGCGACAATAATATCCTTCTAACCCTAAGAAACTACGAACCTCTATCACTAGCTTAAGTTTCTTCCAATTTACGACCGCCTCATCTTCTGTGGATCCACACGGATACCTTCTGCCAAAACAACATGACCAAGGAAAACCACTTATTTAATCCAAAACTCACACTTGCTCAACTTGGCATAAAGCTTATTATCCAACAAAACTTGCAACACAATCTATAGGTGCCGTCATGATCTTCCTCGATATGAGAGTACACGAGAATGTCATCAATGAACATTACCACGAATTGATCTAATAATTTATGGAATACTCGATTCATCATGTCCATGAAAGTTATAGGCGCATTAGTCAACCAAAACAACATCACTAAGAACTCATAATGCCCGTAACGCATGCAAAAAGCTGTCTTCGGTACATCTTTATCCTTCACCTTCAACTGATAATACCCATATCTCATATCAATCTTGGAAAACACCACAGCTCCTAAAAACTAATCGATCAAATCATCAATCCTCGTCAAGAGATACTTATTCTTAATCGTCAACTTGTTCAGTTGCCGATAATCAATGCACATTCTTATCGTGTCATTCTTCCTTTTCACGAACAACACTGGTGCTCCCTACAGTGACACACTAAGTCGGATAAAACCACGATCCAGCATCTCCTAAAGTTGCGTCTTTAACTCTTTCAGCTCTTTCAGTGCCATGCGATACTGTGTAATCGACACTAAAGTTGTATTTGCATACATCTCGATACAAAACTTTACTTCCTTATTCGGTGGTAACCCATACAACTCCTCCAAAAACACCTTTGGGAAATCACAAATAGTACAGATATCCTGGACATGCACCTCCTTCATATTTGGGTTTATAACATAAGCCAGCTATGCTTGACCCCCAAGCTCTAGCAACTTCCACGCTTCCGGAGTCAGAACTACATTTGACAAGAATTTAACATTCTCGCCCACAACCACCGGTTCATAATCCTCAGCAAGTTTTAACAAAACTCGCTTGGTTTTGAAGTCGACCATAGCCCTATGCTTGGTCAACCAATCTATCCCCAAGATTATATCAAAACCATGAAACATCATCTCCATCAAATCAGACGCAAACACGTTACCTTGAACCATCAAAAGAAATCTCTTAAATAACCTCCTTGCGACTACTGTCTTCCCAAAAGAACTAGTTACTCACATACCCACATCTAACACTTGTATAGGTATATCAAGCAAACATGCATGTTCACGCAAGATGTACGGATATGTAGAACCAGAATCTATCAAAGAAAGTAATGATATGGACTGCAAAGTAAAAGTACCTGCAATCACATCTGTGTCATTCCTTCCCACGCGATGTGCGTAGATCCTCGCCGTTCCACCACCCTCAGGTTAAACCGCCACTGTATAAACAACAATCCTTATACCTTCCTCCCTAAGTTGAAAACTACCTTGACCGTGACCACAACCTCTCTATGGTACAATAGTAGGCGTAGGAGCCTGTTGATAAGTGTTCAAAGCTAAGTTTGCATTGCTTGAGGATTGTGAAAATTGAAGTCTTGGCAGGTAATTACTAGTTTGCATTGATTGAGGACAAGAAATAGTTCGAGTTTGGGGGTGTGATAAGTGTTCAAAAGTACTATTTTTCTTACCCTTTTTACTCATATTATTGTTAGACTTAAGCTCATATTAGTTGCATAATTAGCCATTCATGCATTAATCCATGTTTCCTTCCATCGTTGAGCTTGATTACATAACTTGGTAGTTTTTGATGGAAAAGATGTTGCTTTGGTGTGTTTTGTGTGTATGTGCATGATCACTTGCCAAAGCAAGGCTAGAGCTAGTTGCCAAGGCAATGCATGAAGGAGATGCCGAGCTAGTTGCCAGGGCAATGCATGAAGGAGACGCCGAGCCAGTTGCCAGGGAAATTGTCGACAAAGAATAAGGTGATATGGTAGTCAAAATTGATGACTAGACAAGCCCAAGATGACGTGGAGCAAAGCTAAATCCCAAAGGAGTTTGATTTCCATGAATAGGTTAAAGAAGAATTAAATTCCAAGAAGATAGGAGAAGTTCTAGAAGGAATAGAATTATAATAAAGAATTATATTCTTTAAAGATAATTTAATTCGAACTTAACTTCCTCCTCAAAGAAGGACTTTGACCTAGCCCTATAAATTAGAGGAATTTTGACAACTCCAGGGGAGAGAAAGAGGAGAGAATTTTCGACAAGCATCAAAGGCAAGGAGGATTTCGACAAGCTTCATCCTTCATTTTTTTCTTTCTTGTTCAATTAGGTTCATGCTAGGGATTCTTTATCTTGTGTTTTTTTGGAACCTAGCCATAACTAAACCTATTTGGCTAAGGTTATTGTGTCTTGTGGTTGTGAGAAACTATTAGATTTTGTTTAGGTAATAAGAGTTTGCACTTTTGTATTCAACGTTTATTCATTCTTGGTTTTTATTCTTGTTTGCGAGTGAATTGGGAGAGGATCTTGTAACTTCATCTATTTATCTAATATTGGGAGAGTTAGATTCAAGAAATGAGTGAATATGATCTTTATTCAATCTATTGATGGTGAAGATTAATCTGGCTTAGGAATAAGTTAAGGATTTCAACGGCTAAGAGGAGCGCAAGATTGGTTGTTGTTCACCCTTGATTGACGAGGGATGTATTATCAAGGCATGCACAAGTAGCTAGAGTTTCGACCTAGGGATAAGAAGAAACCATTGAAGAACGCTCTGCCGAACCTGGAAGGTTGTTGTCCAGACTCTCAAGTAGTTGCCCAACTAGTTGCCCAGGCAACCATCGATTAGTTGCCAAGGCAACCCCGTTGTGCAAGTTGCCACAATAACTGAGTTGCCCTTGCACTCCTTTGCCAAGACGATCCAATCGGTTATACCTGGCCTATCTCTCTCATTTGATCTCATCCATTCTTTTACTTTATTGCTTTCTAGATTAGTTATTAGTTAAAACTCCTATAATCTTCTACTTGTGTTTTGTTTTACTTTTTACAGTGCAAGAGACTAGATTCTTGAAGTGGCACTAATCCTGTGGAGACGATATCTTTTATACTATAACTTGCTACGTGTATACTTGCAAAATTGCGTAGCACTTATTACGCGCAACAAGTTTTTGGCGCCGCTACCGGGGATTGGCAATAGCGACTTTGTTTTCATTTTCTTGTACTTTCTTTTTATTTTTCTTGTTTAAGATTCAAAGGGCTAACAAACTTTGTTTTTGCATTGGTAGATGACTAGGGCGAGACCGATTACACCAGAATATCCCTTTGATCCAAAAATCGAACGAACCTTACAAAGACTTAGACAAACGTTAAGAGTAGCAATGGCTAATCAAGACGGCAATATGAATCAAGACGTTCCAACAGGAGGAGTGATTCTTGCACGAAATAGAACTATCCGAGACTTTCTTGAAGAAGATCTTGATGGACTTAATCTAGGAGTCGTCGCACCTGAAATTGAAGCCGACCACTTTGACTTGAAACCGGTGATGTTTAATATGATCAACACAATTGGTCAATTTGGTGGCTCAACAACTGAAGATGCACGACAACATCTTAAATCTTTCCTCGAGATTTGCAACTCGTTCAAAATACATGGAGTCACCCTCGATGTTTTACGATTAAGATTATTCCCCTATTCACTGAGGGATAGGGCGAAAGCATGGTTGAATAGCATTCCTGTCGGATCAATAAGATCTTGGACCAATCTTTGTCGTGATTTCCTTGCTTGGTTTAATCCTACAAATTTGACTGATAAGCTTCGTAACGACATTACTTCTTTTTGGCAGGCAGATGATGAATCCATGTACGAGGCTTGGAAGCGATATAGAGAACTTCTACACAAATGCCCCCTACACGGATTCCCAGTGTGGACACAAGTAACAATGTTTTACAACGACGTGAATACACCAACAAGGATTATGCTAGATGCCTCGGCAAACGGCATACTCCTAGATAAGTCATCGGAGGAAGCAATGCAAATTCTAAACAGGCTGGCCAAGAATGATTATTAATTCCCCTCTACTAGAAGAGGAGGAGTTAGACGCCAAGCCATAATACATGAACTAGGATCATCAGACTCAATTTCGGCATAATTGGCCACTTTAACCAAGATGGTCCAGAACATGCAGAAACCAAACAACACACATGAGGTCAAGGTATGAATTCTTTTTGTGAGTTATGTGGTGATAACCATGATTCTTCTGAATGTATGAAGAATCCGGAATCCAGCTTCTATGTGGGGAATTACAACCGGAACAACAATGTGATGTCTAATACATACAATCTAGCTTGGAAGAAGCACCCAAATTTTTCATGGAGTAATCCCAACAATGCTCTAAACCAAAACAATCAGAATGCACAAGCATCGGGATTCCAGCAGAATATGCCATGGCAATAGTTGTTGCAGCAACAACCGACAACATCTAGTTCTTTGGAAAATTCTCTAAATGCTTTTATGTTGAAAACTGAATCTTATATGGCTGAGAATAATACCTTCATAAAAAGAACTTATGCTTTTATTAACAGGACCGAGATGAGATTGCAAAACCAAGAGGCGACAATCAAATCATTGGAAAATCAAGTCGGACAGTTTGCTCAAAACCTGAATACTAGACCGCAAGGAGGTTTACCCAGCGATACTGAAGTCGCAAGAAGAACTGGCCATGAGCAATGTAAGGCGATCACCACTAGAAGTGGCCAACAACTTAAAGAGGCTCAAGCCTGCTCATAAAAAAAACTCCACAAAAAGATCAAGATGAACCTAGTGACAAAGCCTCAGATGCTAAACCAGGAATTGCCATGGCAACCGGCAATAAGTATGCCTCGGTAACTTGCGATAAGCATGCCTCGGCAACCCCAGTTGATAATGCCTCGGCAACTCTAGTTGTCCTGGCAATGCGGTCAATCAGGTTCCAAACCAATGAAAGGATCGAAGATATCCGACTTCCACCACCATTCCCATAAAGGTTGAAGCGACAAAAGAAAGAATATCAATTCAAGAAGTTTCTTGATATCCTAAAGCAAGTCCACATCAACATGCCATTGGCGGAAGCAATTGAACAAATGCCGAACTATGCCAAGTTTCTTAAAGACATTGTGTCCAAGAGAAAAAGGCTAGTAGAGTTTGAAATAGTTGCCGCAACAGAGGGATGCATGGCCATGTTGCACAATCGTATGCCACCTAAGTTGAAGGATCCCGGAAGTTTCACAATACCCTGTTCCATTGGAAACCACTATGTCGGGAAAGCATTATGAGACCTTGGGGCTAGCATAAACTTGATGCCTAAATCAGTTTTCCAGAAACTAGGAATCGGGAAGGCAAGACCTACAACAGTTATGCTACAGCTAGCCGACAGATCCTATGTGCATCCAGAGGGAAAAATCGAAGACATACTGGTAAAAGTTGATAAATTTATTTTCCCCGCTGACTTTATTGTTTTGGATTGTGAAGCAGATGAGCATGCACCTATCATTCTCGGGAGACCATTCCTAGAAACAGGGAGAACCTTGATCGATGTTTAAAAGGGATAACTCACAATGAAGGTGAATGACCAGCAAGTTAAACTAAATGTGTTCTAAACACTAAGGCATGCCGATGAGCCAGAAGAATGCCAACTTCTTCATGCAACGACATAGTTTAACTTCAACGAGGAATTTAGTTGCCTCAGTAACTACATTGCCGATCAAGAGGAACCTGAGGAGTATGAAAAACTGGTCGATGAGGAACAACAAGAAGAGGCAAATTGGCTAGTCAATCGACCAGTTATATACTTTGAACCACTGGATTACTCAGGTAAGGAAGGTAAGCTCGAAAAGCCCTCTATTGAACATCCACCGATTCTTGAGTTGAAACAGCTGCCAGAGCAGCTAAAATATGCATACTTAGGAACCGATAATACATTGCCTGTAATTATTTCTTCTATGTTACAGCCTGAGCAGGAAAAGAAGCTGATCAAAATGTTGAAGCTACACAAAAAGGCAATAGGGTGGACAATTGCCGACTTGAAGGGAATTAGCCCGGCAGTGTGCATACACAAGATTTTGTTGGAAGATGATCAGAAATCTTCAATTGAGGCCCAGAGGAGACTGAATCATGCAATGAAAGGGGTTGTAATGAAAGAAATCATCAAGTGGCTTGACGCCGGCATTATATACCCTATCTCTGATAGTACATGGGTGAGTCCGGTACAATGTGTACCGAAAAAGGGAGGTATAACGGTGGTAAGTAATGAAAACAATGAACTCATTCCAATCAGGACTGTGATCGGTTGGAGGGTTTGTATGGATTATCGAAAGCTAAACAAAGCCACTAGGAAAGATCACTTCCCATTACCCTTTATTTATCAAATGCTTGATCGCCTTGCAGGTGAACCCTTTTATTGTTTTCTTTATGGTTATTCAGGTTACAATCAAATTGCCATAGCACCAGAAGATCAAGAAAAGACAACCTTCACATGCCCATACGATACTTATGCTTTCCGAAGGATGTTGTTTGGATTGTGTAACGCCCCGGCAACCTTCCAAAGATGCATGATGGCACTCTTTTCAGACATGGTCGAAGACTTCCTTGAGATCTTCATGGATAATTTTTCTATTTTTGGTAATGACTTCGACAGTTGCCTCGGCAATTTAGAGAAGGTGTTGCAAGATGTGAAGAAACTGATTTAGTCCTCAATTGGTAGAAGTGCCATTTTATGGTAGATGAAGGAATAGTGCTCGGCCACAAGATTTCATCCAAGGGAATTGAAGTAGACAAAGCCAAGGTGGACGTGATCAAGAGATTTCCCCCACAAAGTCCGGTTAAAGGAATTCGAAGCTTTCTTGGACATGTAGGTTTTTACAGGAGGTTCATTCATAATTTTTCTAAAATCACTAAACCCTTGTGCAATTTGCTTGAACAGGATAAAGTCTTCAATTTTGATGATTCTTGCGCCCAAGCATTCGATACCCTAAAGGAAAAGCTTGCCTCAGCACCCATTGTTGTTCCACCAGATTGGATGCTACCTTTTGAGCTCATGTGCGATGCAAGTGATTTTACGGCAGGAGCAGTTCTAGGCCAACGTACAAGTAAGACCGTCCATGTGATATACTACGCTAATAAAACTCTTAATAGTGCTTAAATGAATTACACAACAACGGAGAAAGAGTTACTAGCTGTAGTTTTCGCATTTGACAAGTTGTGATCCTATTTGATTGGTACAAAGGTAATTGTTCATACGGACCATTCGACAATCAAATATCTATTTGCTAAAAAGGATGCCAAACCTCGTTTGATTCGTTGGATATTACTTTTACAAGAATTTGATATTGAAATTAAGGACAAGAAAGGAACAGAAAATTAAGTGGCCAATCACTTATCACGTTTAGAACGCAATAGGGAGGAGGACGCAGATTTAGAGATATGTGATGCATTCCCGGATGAGCAACTTTTAGTTGCCTCAGCAGCCCTTGACGTGCACGCCTCGACAACCATGGACGTGCATGCCTTGGCAACACTCGACGTCTCGGCAACCATGGACACGCACGCCTCGACAACTCTCGATGCCGCAGCAGCCCTTGACGTGCACGCCTCGGCAATTTTGGGAGCAGTCGCCACGACAGCACATGCCTTGGCAATACCCTGGTACGCGGATTTAGTTAATTTCCTTGTTTGTGGTATTTTACCTTATGGCCTTACTCACCAAGGGAAGAAGTGGTTCTGCCATGATGCTAAGCATTACTTTTGGGACGAGCCTCTTTTGTTTAAACAATATGCAGATCAGGTTATACGCCGATGTGTCCCTGAAGAAGAGCAACATAATGTACTCCGGCAATGCCATTCTTCACCCTATGGAAGACATTTTGCAGGAACTTGTACCGCGGCTAAAGTTTTGCAATCTGATTTGTATTGGCCAAAATTGTACAAAGATGCCCAAGACTTTTACAAGGAATGTGATCGTTGCTAGAGGACGGGCAATATCTCTAGACGACATGAGATGCCGCTCCAAAACATCATCAAGGTGAATTGTTCGATGTATGAGGGATCGATTTTATGGGACCTTTCCCATCTTCATTTGGCAACCTCTACATTCTACTTGCCGTCTACTACGGTCTAAATGGGTTGAAGCAGCTACAGTTCCCAACAACGATTCCATGACCGTGCAACGATTCTTGCAGAAAAACATATTTACACGATTTGGGATGCCGAGAGCAATTATCAGTGACGAAGGCAAGCATTTTGACAATAGAATTATTGCCAAGATGTTGCAACGCTTCAGCGTATCACACAAGATTGTCATGGCATATCACCCACAAACCAACGGGCAAGCAAAAATTTCCAACCGGGAATTGAAGGGTATACTCGAGAAAGTTGTAAATCCCTCTAGGAAGGATTGGTCATTAAGACTAGATGACGCACTTTGGGCATATCGCACTACATTCAAAATGCCCTTAGGTGTGTCTCCCTTCCGACTTGTCTACCGCAAAACATGCCATCTACCAGTGGAAATCGAACACAAGGCTGTGAATATGGATTGGGAAAGTGCCAGACAAAAGCGTTTGTTGGACCTCAACGATATAGAAGAATTACGTGCACTCGCCTATAACAATGCATGAATCTACAAGGAGAAAACAAAGCAATGGCATGACAAGAAACTATTGTCGCAGCAATTCATGCCAGGGCAACTAGTTCTCTTATTCAATTCTCGGCTAAAACTTTTCCCGGGAAAGCTAAAATCAAGATGGTCAGGACCATTCGAAGTTGTCAAACCATTCTCCCATGGTGCCGTGATAATCAAGTCCATCACTGACAAACATGAATTCAAAGTTAATGGACAAAGATTAAAGTACTACAATGGTGCCCATGTGGAACGTAACAAAGAAGTGGCCAACTTAGGAGATACATCCAACCATGATGGAGCCCGACGAGAATGAGGTAATTAAATGGTTGGGTGTTGATATAACTTTCTCTACTAATATATTCATGCCTTCAGGAATAGTAGCAAGGTGGAGAGTATACATGGACTACAAGCGAACAAAGAAGAAAGACACTTCCACCATGGTAACGCAAAAGGGAGTAGTGGCAAGAACATTGGCCAAACTCTTTTTGGACAATATTGTCACCCGGTGGAGGGTGCGGATGGACTATAAGAATTTTCGAAAATGACCATCCTCAAGTTTTCTCAGATATGTAGTAACATTAGAAGATGGTTGATGGCACTCTTTTCAGACATGGTCGAAGACTTCCTTGAGATCATCATGGATGATTTTTCTGTTTTTGGTAATGACTTCGACAGTTGCCTCGGCAATTTAGAGATGTTGTTGGCAAGATGTGAAGAAACTGATTTAGTCCTTAATTGGGAGAAGTGCCATCTTATGGTAGATGAAGGAATAGTGCTCGGCCACAAGATTTGATCCAAGGGAAATGAAGTAGACAAAGCTAAGGTGGACGTGATCGAGAGACTACCCCCACCAAGATAAAGTCTTCAATTTTGATGATTCTTGCACCCAAGCATTCGAAACCCTAAAGGAAAAGCTTTCCTCGACACTCATTGTCGTTCTACCAGATTGGATGTTGCCTTTTGAGCTCATGTGTGATGCAAGTAATTTCGCGGTAGGATCAGTCCTAGGCCAACGCATATGAAAGGAATAGAAAATCAAGTGGCTAATCACTTATCACGTTTAAAACGCAATAGGGAGGAGGACACAGATCTAGAGATATGCGATGCTTTCCCAGATGAGCAACTTTTAGTTGCCTCGGCAGCCCTTGACGTGCACGCCTAGGCAACTCTCGACGCTTTGGCAGCCCTTGACTTATCACGTAACAAAGAAGTTGATACCTTAGGAGATGCATAAACGTGCTCTCCTTTCGATATTTTCTTTTTCTTTTTCTTTTTTTATATTTTTTGAACTACTTTTTCTATTATTTTGGGTTATTTTTTTCTCTTGATTTATTTTTGGAATTTTTAGGAGATATTTTATTTTTCTTCATTATCTTTAGTTTCCAGGTTTTCTTTATTTTCATTCATTCTCCACAACAAGACTCACAACCACCATGCTAAGGAAATTCACTATCGAATACTTGCCACGGCAACCGCAACAGAGGATGCCCCTGCAACTACCTCAGCAGTTGCCCCGGCAAAAGAAACTAGTGATGCCCAAGCAACAACAATGGCTTCGGCAACTTCTGATGCCCAAACATGGATCAAATCAAAGCAATGCTATTCACGCGGTACCAGCCACAAGCATTCAACCACCGACCGGAAAATGAATCAAGCAAACGGCACGAAAGGAAACTTATCACTCTCATTTCATTTAGTTTCTTTTAAATTTTGTTTCACTTTTACATGCATTGGGGACAATGCTTTTCTCGAGTTTGTGGGGGGGTGTTGGTTTCTAGTTAGCTTCATGTTTAGTTGCATTCATCTTTAGCAATCACATATAGGTTGCATATGTTACTTGCCATGCCTTTAATTGGATTTAATTGCTTAAGACTTGTTGAATATCCAATGATGAATTTTTGCCACTACACTTAATTGAAAGAACCTTTAATTTTAGGATTGCATGAAAAGAACTTAGAATTTTACTATGATGCTAAATTGTTTTACACGGTTATGGCTTGTTGATTGAAAGAAATTTAGTGAACTTAGGTTGCTTAAAATTTGGATAAATTTAAACATGAAAATTAAAAGTTAATTTCTTGCTAGAGGTGCCCAAAACTGGCTCTAGTAGTAAATGCATTTTCTTGCTAGAGGTGCCCAAAACTGGCTCTAGTAGTAAATGCACTTTCTTGCTAGAGGTGCCCGAAACTGGCTCTAGTAGTTAATGCACATTAAAGAATCGCTAGAGGTGCCTGAAATTGGCTCTATTCGACTAAAATAAAATGAGAAATTGCTTACTTTGCTAGAGGTGCCCGAAAATTGGCTCTAGTGAAAAAATAAATAAATGCCCCGATAATTAAATTGAAAAAGCCTATTGTTCACATAGAATCTTGAAAATCAACTTGTACACAACTACGCACACACATTGTCACGAGCATTATAGTTTGGTTCCGGGTAATTTTTGTGCTATCCGAAAATTTAAAAGGTGATCATACTTTGTGCCACGGTTCTGAGGTTTGAATTAAAGTTTGAAGCATGTCTTTGATGATTAAAGTCTTGGCAGGTAATTGTTAGTTTGCATTGCTTGAGGACAAGCAATAGTTTGAGTTCCCCGGCAACGGCGCCAAAAACTTGTTGCGTGTAATAAATGCTACGCAAATGTGCAAGTATACACGTCGCAAGTAATAAAGTGATACTAGTATCGAGTATCGTCTCCACAGGGATTGGTTTGGGCCACTTTGCTTAAGTTACTGCACTGTGAAAATAAAAACACAATTGATAATAGAGGTTTTAATTAATGAGAAAACTAAGAGCAATAAACTAAAAGAATAGATGAAATTAAAATAGAGTGAATATGCCAGGTTATCATGAGTTGAGGTGTGATAGCCGATTGGATAGTCTTCGTAAAAGAGTGCAAGGGCAACTCAGTTGCCGTGGCAACTTGCATAGCGGGGTTGCCTTGGCAACTAATCGATGGTTGGCTGGGCGACTAGCTGGGCAACTACTTGGGCGTATGGGCAGCAACTTCAAGGCTCGACAGAGCAGTCTTCAATGGTTTCTTCTTATCCCTAAGTCGAAACTCTAGCTACTTGTGCATGCCTTGATAATACATCCCTGCTTGAATCAAGGGTGAACAACAACCAATCTTGCGCTCCTCTTAGCCGTTGAAATCCTTAACTTATTCCTAAGTCGGATTAATCTTCACCATCAATAGATTGAATAAAGATCATACTCATTCGTTTCTTGAATCTAACTCTCTCAATATTAGATAAATAGATAAAGTTACGAGATCCTCTCCCAATTCACTCGCAAACAAAAATAAGAACCAATAATGAATAAACCTTGAATAGAAAAATGCAAATTCTTATTACCTAAACAAAATCCAATTGTTTCTCACAACAACAAAACACAATAACCCCGACCAATCAAGTTAGTTCATGGTTGGGTTCAAAAGATATACAAATAATAATTCCCAAACCATGAATCGAATGGAAGCAAAGAAAAAGAAGAAGAAATTGAACTCTCTCCCCCTTGCTCTCTTGTTGAAATTTCTCTCCTCTTGCCTATGGGGTTGTCAAAATTTTCGCTCTTCTTGCTTTTTTGGAGTTGACGGATTGGTAATCTATTTATAGGGCTAGGTCAAAGTCCTTCTTTGAGGAGAAAGTTAAGTTGGAATTAAATTATCTTTAAAGAATATAATTTTTTATTATAATTATATTCCTTCTAGAACTTCTCCTATCTTCTTGGAATTTAATTATTCTTTAACCTCTTCATGGAAATCAAACTCCTTTGGGATTTAGCTTTGCTCCACATCATCTTGGGCTTGTCTAGTCATCAATTTTGACTACCATATCACCTTATTCTTTGTCGACAATTGCCCTGGCAACTGGCTCGGCGTCTCCTTCATGCATTACCCTAGCAACTAGCTCGGCATCTCCTTCATGCACTACCATGGCAACTGGTTATAGCCTTGTTTAGGCAAGTGATTTTGCACACACACAAAAAAACACCAAAGCAGCATATTTTTCCACAAAAATCACCAAGTTATGTAATCAAGCTCAACAGTGGAAAGAAACATGAATTAATGCATGAATGACTAATTATGCAACTAATATGAGCTTAAGTCTAACAATAATATGAGTAAAAAGGGTAATAAAAATAGTACTTTTGAACACTTATCACACCCCCAAACTCAAACTATTGCTTGTCCTCAAGCAATGCAAACTAACAATTACCTGCCAAAACTTTAATCATCAAAGACATGCTTCAAACTTGATTCAAACCTCGAAACCGTGGCACAAAGTATGATCACCTTTTAATTTTTCGGATAGCACAAAAATTACCCGGAACCAAACTATAATGCTCGTGACAATGTGTGTGCGTAGTTGTGTACAAGTTGATTTTCAAGATTCTATGTGAAATATAGGCTTTTATCAATTTAATTATCGGGGCATTTTTTTTCACTAGAGCCAATTTTCGGGCACCTCTAGCAAAGTAAGCAATTTCTCATTTTATTTTAGTCGAATAGAGCCAATTTCGGGCACCTCTAGTGATTCTTTAATGTGAATTAATTACTAGAGCCAGTTTCGGGCACCTCTAGTAAGAAAGTGCATTTACTACTAGAGCCAGTTTTGGGCACCTCTAGCAAGAAATTAACTTTTAATTTTCATGTTTAAATTTATCCAAATTTTAAGCAACCTAAGTTCACTAAGTTTCTTTCAATCAACAAGCCATAACCGTGTAAAAAAATTCAGCATCATAGTAAAATTCTAAGTTCTTTTCATGCAATCCTAAAACTAAAGGTTCTTCCAATTAAGTGCAGTGGAAAAAAATCATCATTGGATATTCAACAAGTCTTAAGCAATTAAATCCAATTAAAGGCATGGCAAGTAACATATGCAACCTATATGTGATTGCTAAAGATGAATGCAACTAAACATTAAGCTAACTAGAAACCAACACCCCCCTCAAACTCGAGAGAAGAATTGTCCCCAATGCATGTAAAAGTGAAACAAAATTTAAAAGAAACTAAATGAAATGAGCTAGTCGGAGAGGTCGTCATCTCGAGTGATAAGTTTCCTTTCGTGCCGTTTGCTTGATTCATTTTCCGGTCAGTGGTTGAATGCTTGTGGCTGGTACCGCGTGAATAGCATTGCTTTGATTTGATCCATGTTTGGGCATCAGAAGTTGCCGAAGCCATTGTTGTTGCTTGGGCATCACTAGTTTCTATTGCCGTGGCAACTGCTGAGGTAGTTGTAGGGGCATCCTCTGTTGCGGTTGCCGTGGCAAGTAGTCGATAGTGAATTTCCTTAGCATGGTGGTTGTGAGTCTTGTTGTGGAAAAGGAAAGAAAACCTGGAAACTAAAGATAATGTAGAAAAAAAATATCTCCTAAAAAATCCAAAAATAAATAAAGAGAAAAAAATAACTGAAAATAATAGAAAAAAATAGTTCAAAAAAATAAAAAAATTAAAAGAAAAAGAAAATATCGAAAGGAGAGCATGCTTATGCATCTCCTAAGGTGTCAACTTCTTTGTTACGTTCTACATGGGCACCGTTGTAGTGCTTCAATCTTTGTCCGTTAACTTTGAATTCATGTTTGTCTGTAATAGACTTGATTATCACGGCACCATGGGAGAATGGTTTGAAAACTTCGAATGGTCTCGGCCATCTTGATTTT
>JAGYYJ010000217.1:0-28992 GCA_019671005.1 Hibiscus mutabilis
CCTTAATATAATATATACCACATATTTCATTCTAGGATACATATTATACACACATTAGTCCTATACTATACAATATACTTAAATTACCATTAAACCACATCTTTAAACATAAGTTACATCTTTCAATTGTGATTTAACATCGTTAGATTAAGCTTGCATATACTATCTATAACCTTCGTTTATACATATCTAATATGCATGTTTTACATGTTTTATAAGTACATGGGGCGAATGATATTAGCTCAAGGTAGCTTGGGATGCTTGATTTAGCTCAAAGGAATCACTAGTAGCTCGGGTATCTCATAACTAAAGGAGTGCTCGGATCGACTTAAAACCAAAGGAAGACATTCTAAAGAGCTCTGAAGCTTGAAGGATCAGCTCACCCAAGCTAAGTCAGCTCGGAATAGCTCAATTCATCTTGAAGAGTGAGCTAGCTCTTTCGACTCAATCCGGCTCACTCCAAGCTCAGCAGCTCACTTCGGCTCACACCTCATGCGGCTCACCACCGAGGGTGTACCCTCTAAAGAACATGTCCTAGTTAATTAGAGGAAAGCCTGATGGCGACAAACACCAATGGAGAAGCCTTTTGCTCCAAATCAAGTGGAGAGACACCAACATGGCGAATCATACCAGCCGCTGGAGGGAGCGACCAGTCTTTGGGCGGAGACACCTACATATTCAGCCACCTTTATCCATGTAGTGTCTTTTATTACACCACTAGAAACTATAAATAGAGCATTTCATTTGTAAACACACCTCATTTTTTATCAATCAAATTACTTTTAGAATTTTCTCTCTTTTAGTTCTTTTTAAAACTTATTGACTTATCAAAGTACTTTATACTTGTGGTGTCAACCCTTACATGTCCCTTGATACTTTTGGTTTCCTATCTCTTTATAGATAGTGGGTCAAAGTCTTTCTACCACCCTTAAGGTTTTATCACCCCATATTTCACCCTACCATTATCACTATCCTTCATCCATCTTCTCTCCCAAATTACCTTACAAAAAACTACCTCTACACTTTACCAAATTTGCCCAATTTCATCATTCTTCCACATCCTTCTCACCTTAGTTCATCTTCCATTTTAAGCCTATCTTGCTTGCAGGTTTCTTACTTCTTCT
Organism: Hibiscus mutabilis; assembly: GCA_019671005.1. NCBI lineage: Eukaryota > Viridiplantae > Streptophyta > Magnoliopsida > Malvales > Malvaceae > Hibiscus > Hibiscus mutabilis. The sequence continues at coordinate 1,125 of JAGYYJ010000217.1, forward strand.
AGATCAGAATCAGAGTATCCATCTACATCATCAGAACAACGGTATTACATCATAACTTCATGAGCTTTCCTTTGAAGTAGGCGCCTCAAAAGGTCTTCTTTGAAAAAGATCTTCAAAAGGTCTTTTTGGGATGGATATTGCCATCAGCGGTACCCTTACAGGATAATCTTCTTTAAAGTCACTTCTTTTGAAGAGTCATCAACTCGTTTATCCCTTTGGTCTCTTCCTTGGCGTTGGTTGGAAGCATTATGTTATTCTTTGGGTAGAGGTATGTCCTTGGATTGAATAATCACATCTTTTGGTGTAGAGATGTGCCTTTTGGCTCGATTCATCATTCTCTTGGAATAGGTACTTGTAAGTGTCCTTTGGTGATGAATTGAATGGCACTGTAATTTGAAACATCATGTTCCTTGGAAAGGTATATAACTCCCCATCTTCCCTTTGATTCATCATACTGGTTGGTGAAGATTCCAACCTTTGAACTACTTCAAGTGGTGGTATCATCAACTCCTTTAGTCTTTGCGCCTTTCCATATGATGGTCTTTGAATGGTTGGACAATGCTCGTTTCATACTCTTGAAATGATGTTGAAATCAAAACACCAATCATTCTTAAAATGACAAAGGAACTTGCCATCATAGGTTGGTAGGATAACACCATACGAATCAATTTGCTACAAAATAAACCAAATTTAGGAAATGATAAATTATTAAAAAATAAATGGAAGTAGCAAACCATGATGGATGTTTAATGGTGTTGGTTGCTGAATTCTCTTCAAGATTGCCAAAGCACTTGGAATATCAGCGATCACATCCCTTGGAACATCAAATGACATATCTTGTGGATCACCAAAATTCACGCCCGTTGGTTCTTCAAAGGACATGTTTCTTGAATCATCAACTTGAAGATCGTCTCTTGGAATATCTTGCAAAACAAAAGAGAATAAAAAAAAAAGTAAGGTCAAGGTAAAATCTTTTTCTTCCTCCTCTTTTTTTTTCAATCTCATTCTTTTCAACTCTCTCTTTTCAACTCAAACTTTTCTTACATCCACTTCCTCATTTCTATTCTTTTCATTTTTAAACTCCAACGATTTGTGTCACAAAGATAGAGAGCACTTGATTCTTCCAAAAGCTCCCAGTTTACCATATAATCGTTTCAACTCTCAATTGATGTTGTGAGAGAAACTTTGATTGTTCAGACCATGAATGCAAGAAAGCCTTGTAATTGAATGCTTTGAAGAAGGAAAGTTGTTGAATTCTAAGGTGCAGCTAATTTGCGTGGTATGTAAAAATGGATGAAAAAAGGAAATGGTTAAATGTTTACAGTGAGTTGAGTTATGGTGAATGAATGGGAAAGAAAGAAGGTGAAATGAAAGGGTGATAGTATTCAAAGTTCAAAGAAAGAAACTATACTAAAAAATACAATCGACTTTGCTTGATAAGTCGATAAAGTTCTTAAAAGAACAAGTTTGAGAAAACCTCACAAAGGAATTATATTGAATATGAAAGTTTGTGTACAAATGACAAAGCAGCTTTCCTATTTATAGGAAATGAAAGGGTTGTCAAAAGGCCTTCTAAACTATTGGGCAGGGTTCAGATCCCATCGTGAGTGATGTTCATTTGATAAGTCATAAGGCATGGCGAATCAGGTGTTGATGGTTCAAAATGGCGCCAAACATGGATAGGCATGAGTATTTCCCTCCATGGCGAATGGTGAGCATGGTGTCCTCCATGGTAGCTAGCTAGGTGACTTGTAGCTAGCTACACTCGATCAGTCAACTACTTGGTCCTCAATTGTCTTTCAACTAGTTTCAGCTCCTTTAGCTCGGCTACCTCCTCAACTAAGTTCCTTATCCTTTAGCTCATAAGCTAGGTTCATCTCCTTTGGCTATCCTTTTGATAAAGTAAGCGCAATTGTGGATTTGGAATCCTTCAATCAAGTTGTTGCAGAACTAAGAGCTCTAGACTCAATCAAAGCTATGGGACAGATCTGAAAATTCAAGAGAAAGAAGGGCTTTTCTTGAAATTTCAGATTAGAGGCTGGAAAAATTAAAGAAAAAAAAGACAACATGAAGGATTAGATGATAATAAATAAGAAATATATAAAAGATTAAAATGATTGAGAAAAGAGATAGGTAAAATAAATTTGAAAATTCAGCTTTATTTATGGAATTATGGAAGGTGGTGTGAAGGTTGAAGATGAAGATGGCTTGGTGAAATTGAAGTTGTTTTGTCCTCGGCACCCTCTTGATCGCAATTATCCAAACAAGCAACCTCAGCGGCTCTAACCCACTCTCTAGACGCAATTACCTAGGCAAGCAAGAGTGTGAAGATCAGCAACAATCAACCCGGTTGAAAGCGTTGAAGATGGCTTCTGAACAAGTTTTACGAACAATTGCAAACACGTATATGTTGTTAACGGGCTGAATTTTACAAAATCGTAATAATCCCGCATCCAGTTTTCTGCATGTGTGAGTCTTTAGTAAATTGAGCGTATCTTGAGTTCTCGATGTCGATTGATCGCGTTTCAAGATGATTTAGAAAGGTAACTGAATGAAGGTGCTTGTTAGTAGACAACTCAGACAGAAATTCCTGGATCCCATCCAAAAATTCGTCTCAAGTCGGCTGATGCTCTAGCTTTGCAAAACAATTTGATTTCTTATCTATAATGCATCTCTTCACACCTCTAAGCATGGATCACTTTGGACCTTGTTGTTTTGCATCAACAGCTTCAACTTCTTGTCCCATATGGAGTAATTTGACGCTCATGCATGTATCATTGTCTCCTTCCTCAAAAGGATTAGTCCTCAAATTTGAAATATCAAAGGGAAAAAGATCGGGCATGTGAGCGGTTTCAACTTCTTATCTTCATTGCATCGTTCTAGCTCTCCTCTGCATATGCATGTATCATTCCCCACTCCTCAAAAAGATTCATCTCTGAATCTAAACCGGTGGATGGAGGAAGTTCATTAAAGTACCATGGAACAAAAGGCGTTTTGATGGATTCTTGTGAAGACTTTTCAGTGACTCACAAACTTCTTTTGATCACAAGGTAGCGTTTGTCACATCCTCTTCACAAAAAATTTGAATTTCATTGAAGGATAGTGGTGTAGGAGGAATTTTGCTTCCACAAGTATATCTTTTGTGAAACTCTCATAAGTAACATCTCCACCATGGTTGGATCATAGATTTTAATATCATTAGAAGACATAGATTCAGCCAACATATCTCTCAAATTTTTCTTGAAAATAAGACTTATCTGGACAATCATAGCCAGAATGATCTAGTAAAACAACAATAATGTCATGAGTCCCCAAAGGGTAAAATCAATACATTGCTCAAGGACATCTGAAAAGTCAAAAAACACAAAGCAAATCCTCACCGTTATTCACTCCAAGAAAGTTATGTTGAAGGCCAATCCTACCAATGAACCTAATGTGCTTTAGAATCCAGTGAAGGTTAGACAACAATAGAATGAAAAGCTAAAACAAAGGAAAACTAATGGCTAAGAATGAAAAAATAAAAACAACCGAAAACCCTAGAGTTTTGCAACAACTTGATCTACTTTGTTCAAGGTGACCCAAAGTCAAAAAATTCTGAAATTTTGTATGAAGACTCAACAATGGTGTAGATCTGATCTGGAAATTTTCAGCTCAAAATTCCTTTCGTTTGGATTTGACAATTTTCCCTAATTTTGATTTTCACCCAAAACACCAAAATTCTCAAGAAGAATCATCCCAAATCTGATACCAAATGATAAGTAGCACAATCTTGGATTTGGAATCATTCAATCAAGTTATTTGCAAGAACTATAGGAACTCTAGACTCAATCAAAGAAAGCTTTGGACGGATCGGACTTTTCTTGAAAATTTCAGATTCAAGGCTGAAAATTAAAGAAAGAAAGACAATATAAAGTTAGATGATAAGAAATAAGAATATAAATAAAAAGATTAAAAAGATTAAGGAAGAAGATAGGTAAAACAAATCTGAAAATTCAGCTTTGTTTATGGAATTATGGAAGATCTTTGTGAAGGTTGAAGATGAAGATGGCTTGGCGAAATAGAAGTTGATGTCCTCGGCACCCTCTTGATCGTAATTAACAAAGCAAGTAACTTAAGTGGCTCTAACCCACCCTCCAAGGAGCGCAATTACCTAGGCAGCGGGAGTGTGATAATCAAAAGCGATCAACCGGTTGAAGCGTGAAGATGTGATAAGTAAGCGCAATCTTGGATTTGGAACCCTTTAATCAAGTTGTTGCAGAACTAGGAGCTCTAGACTCAATCAAAGAAAGTTATGGGCATATCTAAAAATTCAAGAGAAAAGAGAATGGCTTTTCTTGAAAATTTCAGATTCAAGATTGGAAATTCAAAGAAACATAGATAAGAAGGAAAATTAGAAGATGATTAATAAGAAAAAAAAATTAAAAGATTGAAAAAGATTAAGATAAGGATAGATAAAACAAATCTGAAATTTCCAGCTTTGTTTATGGCTGTGGAGATGGCGTGAAGGTTGAAGATGAAGATGGCTTGCGATTTGTTGTTTTGTCCTCGGCACCCTCTTAGACTCAATTTTCTAAGCAAGCAACCTCAAGCGGCTCTAACCCACCCTCTAGATGCAATTACCTAGGCAAGCGGAGTGTGAAGATCAAAAACAATCAACCGGTTGAAGCGTGAAGATGTGATAAAGTAGCGCAATCTTGGATTTGGAACCCTTTAATCAAGTTGTTGCAAGAACTAGAGCTCTAGACTCAATCAATAAAGTTATGGGCATATCTAAAAATTCAAGAGAAAAGAATGGCTTTTCTTGAAAATTTGATTCAAGATTGAAATTCAAAGAAACAAAGATATTTTACCTATAAATACATATTAGTGTTGCATGTATACATATTATATTATATGTTTATTATTTGCATGAGTGTTACTAATATAATATATGTTACTAATAGGTATATAAGGTGTGTGCATGTATATTATAAGCTATGTATGTATCACGTATTAATGGTGTATGTGTGTCAGCGTATGCATCTATATTTAATGCAGCGTATTTGTTTAATGTGTATAGATGTTATGTTAATTATGTGTGTGATTATATATGTATGAATCTTTGGTATGTTATAATTAATGTTTGTATAGGTATATACGTATGTATGTGTATTCTTTATTATAATTATACTATTACTAATATTATTGGGCTAATATATAAAATGAAATCCAAAAAAATATATATTAAACCAAATAAATAAATTACAGATCCAAGTCCAATTACAAATATTATTACAAGGCCGGTTGGCCCAAACCCAAACCCTATCTAATTACAATTATTGTGTGTGCGGTGACTGTGGGCGTTGGATCAAGATCTGATCCAGCGGCCACGATCAACAGGAACAAAATATACGCCCGGCCAGCGTGCACATCGCGTGCGGACCGTTCGAGTGCCCGCGCGCGTGCGGTCCCTGTGAGCGCTTTGATATCCCGCAGCGTCGTGAGCCCGCGCGCTCGACCCCTCATTGCTTGAGCTCCGTGGCGCGATGCGGGCCGTTTCACCGTCGAGGCTTCATACGGACCGTTCATCCTTCAAGCCATCTCGGCCGTTAGATCGGATCGATCTACTGGCCGATTCTATCTGGCGTGGCGGGAACCCCACACCGCCACCATTTGCACCATGCGATCTTCAACCACGCGCTCGAGAACATGTCAAACCACGGCAAGAAAAAGAAATATATCAGTCAGATCACGAAAAAGCAAATAATATACAACTTGTACCAAAACCAAAAGCAGGCATATATATATGCGAAACAAATATTTTGTAAAGCGGACAAGAATAGAAGTTTATGTCGAAATAACAAGTTATGTCGAACAGTCAAGTTACAATCGAAATACAAAAGTCGATCCGTGGTAAATACTCGTTTCCCTTTTTTATTTTTGCATGCATACACAAAAGTAAAAAAAAAAAGAAGTTAGTTGTCTTACCGTCGCCCGTTTGTGGGTCTCCCCTCATCAGTGACAAGCTTTTTGGCTTCCCAAAGCAGATACGGTGAAGCGAAGGAGGAGAGACCCCTTGTAGTTTCGTTTTGGGTTTAAAAAATGGGTTTTTCATTTCGTATTTCCTAGATCTAGGGCGAGATAGAGGCTTTTCCTCTGAATCAACCTCGGTTCGTGTCGAGGTGAGATGGGGGTTATTTTAGTAGTTTTTAGGCTCGCCGACACGGTTAGCGGTGAGCGCCCGCTGATTCAGGTTTTATTAGAGAGTTGAGAAAGCGAAGAACATAAGGTTATTATAAATCGAAAAAATGAAATAAAATGGGGAAAAATTGGTTTGGCCTAAAAGAAGGGTTTATATAGTTATTATTATTTCGTTAAATGGGTAAATTACATACTAAATCCCCGCGTTTCCAATATTTTAATTCTGTCTCGCGCATGGTATATTTACAACTCTGGTCCCCCTTGTATTTCAAAATCTTGCAATCCGATCCCTAAATTACACGAATCAGTTTTTAAATGGTAAAATTACCCTTTAACCATCCAGCGTTTTTGAACTTTTCATTTGGGTCTGCCCCTTGGTCAATTCTGATTTTGATCCTTTTAGGTTACATTTATTTAGCATTTAGTCCTTAAATTACATATTATTGTTCTTTAATTTACGCTTACTGACTTTTTTTTTTTTTATTTTAGTCTGTTTCCATGTAAATATTCATGTTAGTATTATAATCGTATATGTTAATGTAGTTTTGTCTTATTTTATATCCCTCGTATATGCCTTGTATTTTTATGTTTATATGTATATGTGTGTTAGGTTTATAATGATTATGTATCTTTTTAGTTGGTTATTCATATTAAGCATGTTATGTTCTAGTTGATTCGTACCACAGTATATTTTGTATTTTTGTATGTGTATATGTTCTCTTGGCTTTTAGGTTACATGTTAGTATATTTTCTTTTTATGTATAATATATTGTCCCATATATGTTGAAATATGTTTTATTTCTAGTATATATGTCTTCTTGAAATATATGTTTTCTATCTACGTATTTATTCTGTCTTATTATTGTGACATATTAAATTTGCTTTTATTTCTTTATTAAGCTTATTATGTATATGTGTGTTTTAATTACATATTTTTATTTATGTTAGATTAGTATTACATTATGTGAATATTTCTTGTCTTTAAATTATGCCTATGTCTTATATTTTTGTCACTAAGATTGCATATGAGATATAAATTGTTAATCACGGTGCCCTTTTATCAGCGTAAGCGGGGCTGACGAATTTTAAAATAATTGTCACTTTAATCCGAAAAATCCAATATTAATAAAGCGGTAATTATTAAAGTACCAATTTTGGCGGTGTGGGGTGCTAATCCTTCCCCATCCGTAACCGACTCGAACCCAATATTTTTTGAATCTCTGGTTTTATGGTGTCAAAGCCTACCTAAGTGGCGGTGGCGACTCCATTTTTTTAAAATGCGGTTTTTTAAAACCCCACGGAATAAATATTTTATATCAAAAAAATCACAAACACCTTTCAAACACCTTGAAAAAACCATCGTTTTTTTTAGTGATAAGAAAAAAAAGGGACATCGCTACTGAGATGGCGACTCATTGAGGACAATTTTTTTTTTTTCAAAAACAAATGAGAGTCAAACTTTTAAAATAATTACCTCTTTACTAATATTGGAAGTTCAGTTAAAGTGACTATTAAATTAACATTCGGTTATAATTGCGCGTTTATTTTACTTGCATTTAAAATATAGCATATAAACCGTTTTTTTTTAAGTGGGGAAAGCGCTAATGCTTTCGTGGAGATATCGTTTCTCCGTATGGGCCTAACAAGTACCTTGGGGCTCAGTACCTTATGCTTTCGTAAGGATATCGTTCCTTAAATGCGGGCATAGCGAATGGTCATACATTTGCATCACATAAAATCTTGGATCAAGTGGTTTGCCTGATCAGAAAGTCTTTCACCATGGAAAAAAAGGTGTCTTAGGAAAGAAGAGCTTAATTTGTCGGTAAGACATTGGTGAGGTCAACAGAAAATCAAGGGACAGTTTGCGAGCGAGCAGCGTAATAGCGGGGGTACACCTATGTGAGTCTCAGCAGAGCGATCAATGGGATCTTCAAAGCATTTGGGAAAGATGGGACCGAAGACTACAAGACTTGTTCTGCGATAGTTATGGCGACATTGCACAAGCTGTTATATGTTCGGATTAACCAGCCCCTACTCCGAGCTATAGTCTAGATTACGGAATCCGGCTTTTTCTTTGCTTCACCTTCAATGGGCGAGGACATGATGCCTCTGATGAAGAATACTTTGCTTTACTTAACGGAAAAACATTTAGGAAGATTGGATCTCGCGAAGCCTCAGGGAATCAAATTACAACTGCGAAACTCAAAACCTTTGCGGGAATGAGTAGCGATTGGGTTAATGGCCTCCTTCAGATCAGGAGACAATACGATCTTTGCATGGGAAAGTATTCGGGACATCATACCGACACATCTAGGCGAGGCAAAGAAAATGGACTTGTTAGCCTTAGGAATATATGGCTTGGTGATCTTTCCAAAGTACTGGGAACATTGACATAGCCATTACGGACTTATTTGGCGGGTAAAGCGGAAAGCAACCCAGTACCGACAATCTTGGTGAGACTTTCATTTCCTTAAATGCTGGCGGAAACATGAAGAAGGACGTTTTGAGGATCGTGTGGTTATTACAAGTATGGATTGAGTCACATGTGGAAGACAAGCGAGAGTCTGCGGGGATATCCTTCAAGGTTTTTCGCCTTACGGGAGTACTTAGCAAAGGAATGGCGAGAGGATTTGAAAACAAAAATGTGGACTAGTTTCTTGAGGAACATTCAAGATGAAGACATAGCATGGAGGTCCCATGGCTCGGTAAAGTTAATTATTTTCTATCTGATTGTGGTGATTTCAATTTGGTTGATGATGTTAGGATTGCATGGAGGATCGCTTTGTGCTCGCTTTTTAGTGTCTCGGCGATTCGGATCACGGCAGATTCATTCCCAATACCGCGGATTAAGCCAAAGCTGAATTTCTTTTCAAAAGGGAGTTCAAAGGAAAAATTCAGACCATCATGAGGGCACAGGACCATTGTTATCGGATCGGGGTGGAAGGAATGCGAGCACATGACTACCCGGTTACGATCTTTGGAGGCGTTTGAGGTTAATAATGTGATTCCGAATCGATCAAGGACCAGCGGTGTCACTCAAAAGCTTACAAAGGGTGGTACCGTATGAAAGGCGACATCTTAAGGAATGAACTCGAAGAAATTAAAAGAAAATGGACATCAACGGACCCAACATGCGGCGAGCTCTATAAGGCAAGCTTAGAGGTTGTGGCGGGGCGGGATCATTAAGCGATTGAAGAAATTAAATCTGATTTGAGCGACAAAAATGCTCTTTATCAAAAAGATGCCCTTCTACTACAAGCAAAAATCTGAGAAGGCCAGCCGGAGTCAATTCATAGCCGTGGAAAGAAAGGATGAATGATATCCGTTTGGTGGAAGAAGAGCGAAATCAGCAAGAGGACAATCGAGAAAGAGATAGAAAGCTGCGGTTGGCTATGGAAGAAGAAAAGCGATCCTCAAGAAGGCCATTGATCGGGAAAAGGAAAAGACTCAGGCAAAAGAAATCAGCAAGGGAAAACAAGCTGTCCATCATGAGAAAAAAGCGTCGCCCGTATGGAAAAGAAAGTCCATGAATAGCGAAATAGACTGCTAGAGATGCAAAAATTGTACGATGACACTATTCAAAGTGCGGAGCAAAGCCAAAGTCGAATGGCGAATTAAAAGGAAAGGTGGCGGAAGTTGAACACTCGGCTTGAATGTCTTGCCACAGAAATGGTTTCTTGAGCTTCAAGAAAAGGCGTGAAGTAAGTATGTTCTGAGCACAATTGAGTCCCCTCGAAGCAGCTGTTGAGGATTACAAGGAAAGAATTAGTGTGTTCGAGGAGGTTGCAGCCGGAGGGACACCTATTGGCAAAAAGGCTGCGTGGCGCTGCCGGATGGTACAGGATAGGGACCAATATTACATAAACCTAATGGTGGACATACAGTGAGTCGCCAGGCATGTGAATGATTTAGCTGTCGAGGCTGAAACTCTCCGACCTTTCATAGTCCCGAAAATGGAAGAAGCTCCTAGGTTCCTCAAGCTGCTCAGGGCAATTGGAAAATTAGGAGATAGAGCTAGGGCTTATCTATAGGACTCTGTGTTGTAATTAGATCTTTTGTATTAGGGATCTTTATTTTGTAATATGAACTCTGTTGTAATCCAGACCCTTTAATTCCCGTGGAAGTAGTTCAAAAGGGTGATTACCAGCGGAATCAGTACCTTATCTGCATGCATTCTTGCATTTGCATCATGACATTCGCATCATTATACATACATTTATTTCTTGCAACCATATTAACATTATGAATGTTGTGGCATTATGTGTAGTTAATCCGCAATCATTCATCACCCATACTTTACCCGATTACAAAGCAAACTCATGGAAGGCGGGATAATCAGTCTAGAAAAGGGCAAAAAGAGCTCGAGACAAGGCTTGAAGGCCGAGAAGCCTCGATGTGATCAGTTCTTGTGATGCAAGCATCTATAGTATCCGACATAACCGCATTCTTTGGCTAAAGTCTTGGAAAAAAGTGGAAGGAGAAAATGTTCAAGAGCAGGAGGTACCCCAACCACTACAAGGTTCAACCAATTGCACCAAACCCGGCTAGGAAGGTGTATATCGACCCTGAGGAATGTCATCTAGTTTTCAAATAGGGGCACTGAGACTCAACCCCTCGATCTTTGAAGCACTCTATGAAGAAGAGGTGCGGACTGAACATGGTTGAAAGGATCGGGAATGAGGTAGAGAAAAAGTGGGAGGAAAGGTTTACGCCTCATGGAGAAAAATTTAAAAGCGTTACAATCTAATGAAGAATCGAGGAAATGATGCTAGCGACTTAAGTCAGTGTCGATCTTGTCCTACCGCCAAAATTTAAAGCAGCGAGTTCGACAAATACGATGGAACCACGTGTCCTTCGCACACATAACAATGTCTTTGTCGAAAGATGGCGGCCTACCATAAGGGCGAAAAGCTACTGATCCATTGTTTCGGGACAGCCTAACTAAGCGGCGTTACGGTGGTACACCCAGTTGAGCAAAGCAAATGTTAAGACATGGAAGGATACATCAAGAGCATTCTTGAGCAATACAAGCATGTAACAGACATGACCCCCAGGCAGAATTATGTTGGAAAATATGGGGCAGAAGTCAAAGCCTGCGACAATATGCCCAAAGGTGGAAAGTAGCGCGCCCAAATTCAGCCACCCATCCCGGAGCATGAAATTACGCCATTATTTGTTAATACTACGAAAGGGGCACTCTTTGATCGTCTCATTAATAACACAGCGCAGTTTGCTGACTTAATCGGGGTTGAGAGTCCCTTGATTGGCAATTAAGAGTGGTAGAATTGATGGCGGGAAGGGTCTCGGAAGTATAACAAGAGAAATGAAGTAAACACCACCAGCACTTATACTGCTTGAAGAACTTCACAGTCTCACAGACCACAAGCACACATGGGAAAAACACAAAACTTCGAATTAAAGAGATGAGAGAATCGCGAAAAGAAAAAAGAAAGAAGAACTTTCACTCCCTACCTGTTTCGTACTCAAAACTTTATTCCCGGTTGTATGAAGCGGACTGGTCCGTCCATACATCGTTACTCTATCAATCCGCCCTTTCTGTCTTGGTATAATCCGAGCGCGCATTGCGACTATCACAGCGGTACCCTGGACATCCGAGAAGCGCCTTGCTTTCAAAAAACATGCGAGAACTTAATCGATTAGGGATATTGAAGTTTGAAGAGCAGTGTAGCCAACAACCATTTGCCTAATCATGGGACGGAGGGTAAATGTTATTGAAGAATACTTTACTAGGAGGATTAAGGATGATGTGTCAGAAATCAAGTCTCCTTTACGGTGGGTATTTCATTGATTATGCATGGCCCGTATGATCGACAAAGGCATGATAACAAAGCGAGAAGGGATGTGGAGTGTATTGCAATTCCACGGTGAAGGGCATGATATCCAAAGTGCGATGAGTTTAAGAGATTGGTACAGCAATTAATGAATGAAAAGCAAATAGAATTCTTGAGAGCCCATAGGGGAAGAAAGGTCGGACGTACACATGACGGATAGCCCCAAATCTAAATCTGGGAAGGATAGACCTTTTATCATCTCCCGGGCGGGGAATCACAGGTGCCTCCCAAGGAGAAACCAACAAGATAAATCCCAAGATCATCATTTCAGCACCATCTCCATTCCCATTTCAAAGATATCGGCAAACCCCACGGAATTATCGTAAATGTGACCACGCGGAAAAACGAGAACACGGTCAGGTGAAAGAGCCTCTGTTTGAAAGACCAACAAAGCGAGCGATGTGAGCGTTGGTGAGGCCAGCCATTTCACAAGGAGGCGGCGGATGTTATTCCTCACGAGACTTTAAAAGCGGTGAAAAGGATAAGGGGAAGAATACCTTGATTAGCCTAGCGGATATTTGAGAAGAACCTCCCCAAAGATAAATGGCCCGTGGCGAGGCCCGGGCCAAAGAATTTCTGAAGTTCTTAAGACATAAGCGAGTACAGCGTGGTGGAACAACTACGAAAGCAACCGGCGGGATCACGATCTTGGAATTACTCTTGAGTTGAGAGAGAAGCAGGGAGACGCTACTAAAAATCTTGAATCAAACTTTTGTGCCCAGGACATTTACGTGACAAATCTGGACATGATAGTGGGGCATATTGCGCATATAATCACATAGCGTTGGTGTGATGAGATCCACGAGGAGGAATGGGGTCCACAAAGCCCATAACATCACTACCCCTTTGCAAAGGGTATGTAGTACCCGAGCGTCTTGATCGACACGGGTTAGCATTGAGCGTCTTGCCTATGGTGACCCAGCAAAAACTGCCAATAGATAGTTCGCACCTAAAAGCCTACAATTCGGTAGAGCCTTTGATGAGTACATAAAAAAGAGGAACAATGGGAAAATTGAGGTGCCCCTATTGATCGGACCAAGCCGAATATGTGATCGATTTTGTGGTGATGGACATAAAACCATCTTACAATTTTGCTTGTTGGGAAGACCATGGATCAACTCGCGGAGTTGCCCCTAAATCATTGCATCAAAAATTAAAATTTGTAGTCGAAGGCAAATTGGTCACTGATGAAGCGAGCGAGGAATTTGTTGCTTGGTGACATCGGACTCCTACAATCAAAATGATGAAGATCTTTGCGAGAATGCTCGTTAGAGCATTGGGCTAGTGAATGCCACGTTTGTTTGGAGGAAGTCGGATCCCCTACCCAGGTTATCTAATTGTACCAAGATGACCGTCTTGAGAAACTTTAGGCGAGAGCCAAAATAGGAAAGGGCTTGGGAAGAAATTACAAAGAAACCTAAGACCCAAGAATATGATAACCAAGAAAGATTGTTTTGGGCTGGGTTATCAACCAAGTGTCAAGAGAGGAAAAGGAATACAAGAGAAAGGAAGAACAAAGAAAAGCGGATCTAAAGGAGAAGACATTCCGTGGAGACCGATGTCCTTTCCTAGTTTAAAAACCCTTTTTTTGTTTTGGAGGATTCTACCAGGCAGGTCAAGAGGTTGGAGAGGCAATGAAGAAAAATGAAGTACTCAACCAGAGGAGATACTCGGTGAATTATTTGAAGGATGTACATCAACATGATAGGTGAAAAGGACCGAGGCAACAAAATGTTGACCAACATCCGCCCTTACCCGTCGGAAACTTTCGATAAGCTGGAGCTGCATTGATCTACTGTAGTTTTAGGAATAGATCGAGTAATGCTCGAATCAACCTTTTGTTTTCCGTAAACAATGGGGATCTCTTATGCAGGGCACCTATGTTAACTTTTTGATTGAAATGAAAATATCCCCACTTTCCTAAAAATGACCAAAGTTTCATTTATTCATTCATGCATTCTTCATGTTCATTCCCTTCATATAAAGCCGTCTCTTTCCCAATACAATTCATTCTCATTTAATGCGGTCGCTCATGATTGATGATATGAATGATACGGATCAATCTGGGTGAATTTTGAATGCCCTGAGGTCTCGGAGGAATGGAGGAAGGATATGATGAGATAGAAAGTGAGGTCCCGGAAGAGTTAAAAAGAATGGTGGCCAACGAAGAAAAGGCGGATCATGCCCCATCAAGAAAAGCAGTTGTGAACTTGGGACTGAAGAAGAGAAAAAGAAATAAAAGTAGGAGCAGCGATTTCCTCAAAAACCAAGCATGAGTGATAACCCTACTTGAGGAATTCAAGGATGTCTTCGCTTTGGACTTATCAAGATATGCGAGGGGTTGAATACCGACATAGTGGTGCACAAATTGCCAACAAAATCGGAGTGCAAACCAATACACAAAAACTTGGAGAATGAGACCCGGATATGTTGTTAAAGATCAGAGAGGAAGTGAAAAAGCAGTTTGATCTTTGGATTCTTGAAGGTAGCCAAATACCCGAATGGGTTGCAAACATTGTACGGTACCAAAGAAGGGCGGGAAAGTTCGTATGTGCGTAGATTATAGGGATCTGAGCCGAGCCAGCCCTAAAGATAACTTCCCTTTACCACATATTGACATTTGGTTGACAACACTGCGGGACATTCATGGTTTTCATTCATGAGCGGCTTCTCGAGGGTACAACCCGGATAAAGATGGACCTAACGACATCGAGAAGACCACGTTCATAACCATGTGGGGCACTTTTTGTTATCGAGTAATGCCGTTTGGGATAAAAAGCGCGGGGGCAACATACCAAGAGCAATGGTGACTCTTTTCCATGACATGATGCACAAAGAAATAGAAGTATACGTGGGCGACATGATCACCAAGTCCCGAGCAGGAGGAAAGCACCTCAGAACTTGAGAAACTATTCCAAAGACTACGGAAGTACGGTTGAGGCTCAATCTGCCAAGTGTACCTTCGCCGTTATACGGAAAACTCCTAGGGTTCGTGGTAAGTAGAAGAAGAGGATTGAGATTGATCGGATAAAGTGAAAGCCATCGGGATCTCTCACCACCCCCTTTTCGGAAGGAATTTCGCGGTTTCCCGGGAGGCTAAATTATATCTCTCGTTTCATTTCCCAATTAACCGACCAATGTGACCCGGTCTTCAGACTTCTTAGAAAGAATAATCTTGGTGTGTGGGATGAGGAATGTCAAAGAGCCCTAGAAAAGATCAAAAAATACCTGACAAATGCTCCAATTTTAGTCGCACGATGCAGTCGACCATTAATTCTCTACCTGCAGTTTTGAGAATTCAATGGGATGCGTATTGGGGGCACCACGATGAGTCAAGAAAAAGGGAGCAAGCCATCTATTACCTAAGCAGGAAATTCAATGATTGCGAAACGCGGTACCCGCTAGTGCAGAAGCTGTGTTGTGCTCTAGTTTGGGCTACCAAGCGGCTTAGATAGTACATGCTGTACCACACTACTTGGTTGATATCCAAGCTGGACCCATTGAAATTCTTAATGGAAGCGCCAGCACTAACAGGAAGGATGGCCCGATGGCAGATGCTCCTATCCGAATTCGATATCGTATACGTTAACCAGAAAGCCGTAAATGGAGTGCCGTAGCAGATTTCCTAGCTAGTCGTGCTTCGGATGACTATGAGGCATTGAACTTTAATTTCCCAGACGAAGACTTGATGTGCATTACAACCGAAGAAGAGGTTTCAGAAGATAAACCATGGAAGCTTTACTTCGATGGAGCCTCTAACGCCCTCGGACATGGGATAGGAAGCGGTGCTAATTTCTCACGAGGGCGTCTATTATCCTTTCACCCAGCAGATTGGAATTCTTCTACACAAACAATATAGCTGAATCGAAGCTTGCATTATGGGACTGAACTTCTCAGCTATTGAAAGAAAGATTAAAGAACTTTGAGTATCGGAGATTCATCTTAGTAATTTACCAATTGCGGGGAATGGGAAACCGGGGACCGAAGTTGGTCAAATATTACGAATTGATCCAGAGCTCACCAAAGAGTTCGAAAAGGTCAACTTCAATTACCTTCACGAGAAAGAAAATCGGATAAGCGGATGCATTGGCAACCTTGGCATCCATGTTTAAAACAAACTCTTTGGGGCAGAAATGAAGCCCATTGAGATCTGAGGCGTTTGAAAGGCCTGCTCATTGTTGTAATGTCTGAGGAAGAGATTGATGAAACCCATGGTACTATGACATCTTGCAATATGTCAAGCGAAAGTATCGAGAAGGGCAAGCGACAATATGAAAAGCGCTCAGAAAAATGGCAACAAAATATGTCCTAGATGGGGAGATCCTATATAGGAGAAGTCATGATCAGACATTCTTTGAGATGTGTAGATGCGGGGGCGAAGGAGATTTTAGCAGAAGTACATGGCCGGGCTCACGTGGAGCATGCATAAGCGGGCTGTCTATAGCGAAAAATTATGAGATATGGTTATTTACGGTTGACCATGGAGGAGATTGCATTAATTCGCGAGAAATACCACAAATGCCAAATCGCTAACAAAATTCACGCACCCCATCGCCTTTACACACCATGAATTCTCCGTGGCCTTTTCGCGGCGTGGGGCATGGGCGTCATCAGGGCGATTCATCGAAAGCTTCCAATGGACACCCGTTTCATTTTGGTCGCCATAGACTACTTCACTAAATGGGTAAGCGCGTCTTACGCCAACATCACAAGGACTACGAGTATGTAAGTTCTTAAAGAAGGAGATTATTTGTCGTCACGGATTACGAGAAAGGGTCATCGCGAAGCGCGCTTCCAATCTGAATAACAAAAGCGATGACGGACGTGTGCACTCAATTCAAGATAACACACCATAATTCCACAGTCTACCGCCCTAAAATGAATGGGCGGTGGAAGCAGCAAACAAGAACATAAAGAAGATCATAGCAAAGACTATGGATACCTAGAGGATTGGCATGAGAAGTTGCCTTTTCCCTTTTACCGCCTATAGGGCGTCCATTCGCACATCAGCAGGGGGCAACACCTACTCCTTGGTGTATGGTACGAAAAGTACTCCCAATCAAGGTAGAATCCCGTCTCTCGGGTCTTAAGCAGTAAAATTGGAAGAAGCCGAATGGATGCGGGCGGATCGACCAGCTAAATCTCATTGATGAAAAAGACTAAAGGCCATTTGTCATGGTCGGATGTACCAAAAGCGGATGGTGCGGGCATACAACAAAAAGTGCGCCCAAGAGAATTCAAAGAAGGGGATCGGTGCTCAAGAAAATCCTCCATATCAAAAGATTCTCGAGGAAAATGGATGCCCAGCGAGGAAGGATCGTGCGTCGTAAAAAGGCCTTCTCGGGAGGAGCCACGATCTAACGAAATGGATGGAGGCAGCTGAAAAATCCCGTAAATTCAGATGCCGTTAGAAATACTATCTTTGAAAAAAAGAAAAAAAAGAACAAAAAAGAGAACAAAAATGGAGGCTCGGGGTGAAAACCCAAAGCAGGCGTCTTGAAGCAAAGGAGGACCGAGTTGAAAACCCGTATAGGGCGGCTCGAGTAAATTGAAAAGTTGAATATCCAAAGAGAAGGTATCCCCATGAACATCATGAAGAGGAGGCTTGAGGCAAAAAAATTCTACACCGGTTGGCGGGATCATGTATCATTCATATCGAAGATAATGGGGATCTTGTATTTCATACTTAACTTTTCTTCTTTCTCATGTGTGTCATACCTTTTTTAAGATATCTAAGCCCTTAACATAAGGCTTATAGTGAAACAAGAGATTTCAGTCAAACATTCATGTGATTTAACCTTAAAAATGCGGTGATCAAAAAAGCGATGTTAACTCAGTCTTCTAGTTCCCTACATAATGGCTGTTGATAGGGAAGGCGGAAAGCTTCAAACAACGGATAGGATGACCAATGGCGTACGTCTGTCTATTCAAGGAAGGCATGCGAGATAACAAGAGATCTCTTGGGTGAAAACCAGAAGGGCACCCCCTAAAAACACAAAAAAACTCTCTCTAAAGTGAAAACCCGAAGGGCACTTTAGAATTCAAGTCGTAAGTGGAGAAAAGAAAGGATGGAATGGTTGAACTTTGACGGTGAAGTGGGGTATCGGCGTAGTGAAAAGGAGAAAGTGAACAACGAGATCGAATAAGGACCAAAACAAGCCCACCAAGATATTGACACTCATGCATCATGAATAGTCGGACATCACTAGGATTAGGAGCATGTCAATTTATTTGTCATAGCATTTTGTTTTTATCTCGAGACAAGTATCACTTGATTCAAAGAGACATCGATGGCCATCGTGGTGTGAATCCCAAATGAAGACAATGTTTTCACATACAAAAGGCATATATTTCCAAGCTCAGGAGAGAGGTTCTATATAGGAAGAATCCTCCGCTCTGAGGCTTGAAGCTAAAAGTTCTATATAGGAAGGATTGACAGCTCGGGGTGAAGACTAGCGATTCTATATAGGAAGGACTCCCAGTCGAAGAATTCACCCATGACACACAAGATTATATAGAAATCTGTTGTGTCAGCGAAAAAGTTCTATATAGGAAGGGCTCCGAGCTTCAATGTCTTAAGTAAAAGATTCTATATAGGAAGAATTCGTAGCTCAAGATTTGAGGCATAAAAGTTCTATATAGGAAGGACAAGCGGCTTCAAGGTGAAGACTATGATTCTATATAGGAAGAACTCCCATCGAAGAATTCACCTATGACACACAAGGTTATATAGGAAACTGTTTGTGAAAGCGAAGAAGTCTTATATAGGAAAGGCTCCAAGCTTCTTGTCTTAAGTGAAAGGTTCTATATAGGAAGAACTTGTAGCTCTGAGATTTGAGCATAAAAAGTTCTATATAGGAAGGGTTGCGGCTCCGGGTTTGAAGACTAGTAGTTCTATATAGGAGGAACTCGGTCGGAAGAATCCATCAGTAGCGCAAAAGGTTTTATATAGGAGAAACCAGCGTTGAAGGCGAAGAGTTCTATATAGGAAGGACTCCAAGCTTTCTTGTCTCGAAGTGAAAAGTTCTATATAGGAGGGACTCATAACTCGAGGCTTGAGTGAAGGGTTCTATATAGGAAGAGCACTGTAGCTCAAGATCGGAAGGTGTGAAGCTCATATAGGAAGAACTTACGAGCACGAAGATTCAGCTAAGGAAAGCGGAGATGTCAAAAGAACACGTTTTCCAAAGCTACAAGCAGGGAAATCGATAAAAATGAGTGCTTATGAATCTTTGCTTTGTTTCCCATTCCATGAGAACAAGCAAGAGGAGCAACTATAATCACTCATTTTACCTATAAATACATATTAGTGTTGCATGTATACATATTATATTATATGTTTATTATTTGCATGAGTGTTACTAATATATATATAAGGTATAGTATGTGCATGTATATTATAAGCTATGTATGTATACGTATTAATGGTGTATGTGTGTAAGCGTATGCATCTATATTTAGTACAAGCGTAATTGTTTAATGTGTATAGATGTTATATTAATTATATGTGTGATTATATATGTATGAATAATGGTATGTTATAATTAATGTTTGTATAGGTATATACATATGTATGTGTATTCTTTATTATAATTATACTACTACTAATATTATTGGGCTAATATATAAAATGAAAATTAAAAAATATATATATTAAACCAAATAAATAAATTACAGTCCAAGTCAATTACAAATATTATTACAAGGCCGGTTGGCCCAAACCCAAACCATATCTAATTACAATTATTGTGTGTGCGGTGGTGTGGGCGTTGGATCAGATCTGATCCAGCGGCCACGATCAACAAGAAATAAATATCTGCCAGCCGTGTGCGCATCACGTCTGGACCGTTCGAGTGCCCGCAGCGTCACGGTCGGTCCTGGGCGCTTTGATATCAGCGCGTCGTGAGCCCCGGCGCGCTCGACCCCTCATTCTGAGGCTCCGTGGCGCGATCTGGGCCGTTTCACCAAATCAAGGCTTCATCACGGGCGTTCATCCTTTAAGCCATCTCGGCCGTTAGATCGGATCGATCTAGCGGCCGAAAGCTACATCTCGACCGCGAGCGAGAACCCCCACACGCCACCATCTTTGCACCATGCCAATCTTCAACCCACGCGCTCGAACATGTCAAACCACGGCCAAGAAAGAAATATATCGAGTCGGATCTGAAAAAGCAAATAATATACAACTTGTACCAAAACCAAAGACAAGCATATATATATACGAAACAAATATTTTGAAAGCGGACAAAAGCAGAAGTTGTAATCGAAAGAACAAGTTATGTCGAACGGTCAAGTTACAATCGAAATGCAAAAAGTCAGTCCGATGGTAAATACTCGTTTCCCCTTTTTATTTTTGCATGCATACACAAAGAGGTAAAAAAAGAGAGAGTTGTCTTACCGTCGCCGTTTGTGGGTCTCCCCTCATCAGTGACAAGCCACACCGGCTTCCCCAAGCTGAATACGATGGCTGAAAGGAGGGAGACCCCTTGTAGTTTCGTTTTGGGTTTAAAAAATGGTTTTTCGTTTCGTATTTCCTAGATCTAGGCGGATAGAGGCTTTTCCTCTGAATCAACCTCGGATTCGTGCCGAAAGTGAGATGGGGAGTTATTTTAGTAGGTTTTTTGAGGCTCACAGCGCTTGATTAGCGTGGCGGCGGAGGCGGAGAACACAGTGATCGGCCGCCGGATTACAGGTTTTATAGAGAGTTGAGAAAGCGAAGAAAGAAGGTTATTATAAATCTGAAAAAATGAAACAAAATGGGGAAAATTGGTTTGGCCTAAAGAAGGTTTATATAGTTATTATTATTTCGTTAAATGGGAAATTACATACTAAATCCCAGCGTTTCCAATATTTTCATACTGTCTCGCCTTGCATGGTATATTTACAACTCTGGTCCCCCCTTGTATTTCAAAATCTTGCAATCCAGTCCCTAAATTACACGAATCAGTTTTTAAATGGTAAAATTACCCCTTTAACCATCCCGTGTTTTGAACTTTTCATTTGGGTCTGCCCCTTGGTCCAATTCTGATTTTGATCCTTTTAGGTTTGTTTTCTTAGCATTTTCGTCCTTAAATTAATATTATTGTTCTTTAATTTACGCCACTTGACTTTTATTTTTTTATTTGTCCTATTTTCATGTAAATATTCATGTTCGTATTATAATCGTATATGTTAATGTAGTTTTTGTCTTATTTTATATCCCTCATTATATACCTTGTATTTTTATGTTTATATGTATATGTGTGTTAGGTTTATAATGATTATGTATCTTTTAGTTGGTTATTCATATTAAGCATGTTATGTTCTAGTTGATTCATTACAGTATATTTTGTATTTTTGTATGTGTATATGTTCTCTTGGCTTTTAGGTTACATGTTAGTATTTTTTTCTTTTTATGTATAATATATTGTCCCATATATGTTGAAATGTGTTTTATTTCTAGTATATATGCTTTTATCCGTAAGCGGGGCGATTATCGGCGTAGTGATAGTGGTTGGCGTTTATTCTCGGATAACGAACCTTTAAAAATATATCGCAATTATGGCCCGAATTTTAAAATAATTGTCACTTTAATCGGGAAAATTTAATATTAATAAGCGGTAATTATTAAAGTACCAATTTTAGGCGGTGTGGGAGTGCTAATCCCCTAAGTGGCGGTGGCGACTCCATTTTTAAAAAAATCGGTTTTTAAAACCCCACGGAATAAATATCTTATATCAAAAAATCACAAACACCTTTCAAACACCGAAAACCATCGTTTTTAGCGATAAGAAAAGGACATCCTTACGGATGGCGACTCCGCTGGGGACAATTTTATTTTTTCAAAAACAAATGAAGTCAAGCTTTTAAAATAATTACGCTTTACTAATATTGGAAGTTCTGGATTAAAGTGACTATTAAATTAACATTCGGTTATAATCGCTACACGGCTTTGTTTATGGCTGTGGAGATGGCGTGAAGGTTGAAGATGAAGATGGCTTGCGATTTGTTGTTTTGTCCTCGGCACCCTCTTAGACTCAATTATCTAAGCAAAGCAACCTCAGCGGCTCTAACCCACCTCCTAGATGCAATTACCTAGGCAAGCAAGAGTGTGAAGATGATCTCCCTCACAAGAACTCATGATCTTATGTTGAAGATGGCTTCTAGACAAGTTTGCGAACACTTGCAAACTCAAAGAATACTAAAATCTCAAAGAGAACTTTTTATTAATCAATGAAATCTTTTCCAACAAAGAACAAAGCATCATCATTTTATAGATGAAGGATGACTTTAACCTAAAGCTAAGAATGAATAAAATAAACAAACAAATATGGTCCATTAAATTGGACTTGATCTAAAGGCTTGAGAGAAAGGGTGGTTTGGTTCTAAAGTATATAAAGCCTAAAAACATACTTTAAATATTAATAATTAGGTTGGGTTAAGTTTAATTCGTCCAAAGCCTTATATATTTAGCTTTTGGGCTGAATTTTACAAAATCCGTAATAATCCCGTATCTAGTTTTCTGCATGCGAGTCTTGATAAATTGGGTTTCGGACTTCAAAAGCAGATTGATTTCTTGTCCAAGATGCATTTTTTGACCTCCTATCGTGCATTGTTTTGGCCTTTATTGTTTGCATCGAACAAATTCAAATTCATGTCAATGAAGTAATTTGACCCGCTCAAGCATGTATCAAGATGGCTTCTAGACAAGTTTTTGAGCACTTGCAAACATGTATTCAAGAATACTAAAATCTCAAAGAACTTTTTTTAATTAATGAAAATCTGTCAAGCGGAGAAGAAAGCCTCATCCTTTTATAGATGAAGGATGGCTTTAACCTAAAGCTAAGAATTAATAAAATAAAAAAACAAATCTGGTCCATTAATTTGGACTTGATCTAGTTGACTTGGAACAAAGGGTGGTTGGTTCGTATATAAAACCTAAAAACATCAATTTAAATGATAATAAATACCTTGTAATTTTAATTCGTCCAACGCATGCGCAATCTTTCGTGGGCGTATCTTGAGTTCCCAAAGTCAATTGACTTTTTCAATATCGTTGGAAAGGGCCTGATAATGATAAACTTATTAATGTAGCTGGTTAAAATGCACAGATCCGATCCGAAATTCGTCTCAATTCGGCTGATGCTCTGCATTTTGCAAAACAATTTAAGTTTCTTATCTAAAATGCATCTCTTCATACCTCCTAAGCATGGATCACTTTGGACCTTGTTGTTTGCATCGGACATCTTCAACTTCTTGTCCCATATGAGTAATTTGTACGCTCATGCATGTATCACCTTTCAAGTACTATCTTTGTGCATTGAGCTCCTTTAAGCCCAAGTGAGCTACCATTGCTTGTCCTTGAGCTATTATGGCTGCCATAGCACCCTAATTATCCCTTGTACATATACTGAATCATGAAAACAACCAAATTAGCTATGGAAAGAGCTAAAATAGAGATGAACACATGTTGCACGCCTAAGATGAATATGCAAGTGATAGGAAAACATATGTAAGATGTGTAACATACTTTTATGCTTGATTTAGCTAAGTATAAAGATGTAGCAAATAGGTTATGCATGAATATCATTCTTAATATGCAGATGAATGATAACATATGATAATTCAAGCATGCTTATAACATTATATAATGTATAAATAAGTAAATAGAAGATAAAGTGAGGTAGAACTCCCTTAGAACCAGTCTTCGTCCATCAATGGTGTGAACAAGTCATGAAAAAAGTTGGTGCTGATTAGGATCGCATCACCATGATCATCTACAGTCTCGGCTCCTTCAACTAGTTTCAGCTCTTTTGGCTCAGCTAATTTGTTTTATCCTTCAGCTCCCTTAAGCTCCATTGTGATATGCTCCAACTCTCTAATTGATGTTGTTGAAGAGCTTGATTATTCCCGACCTTCTGAATGCAAGTAAGCTTTGTAATCCGAATGTCTGAAGTGAAGCAGTAGGAATGATGATGATAGTTTAGGGTGTGGACAGCATTTTGATGCGTGGTGTGTAAGGAAATGGAAGAAAGAAGGAAATGGTTAAGTGTAGGGTAGTTTCAGTTATGTTGATTGAATGGAAAGGATGGTGAAATGGAATGAAAAGAGATAGTAGTATTCATAAAGGAAAAACTATACTAAAAAGTATAATCCCGTTTCTTAGGAGTGGCTAATACAAATCCAATTGGCAAAGTGGTCAAGATTTGTATTGTAATTGCCCAAATCGTGATTTTGTTTAAAGAATTAATTAGCAAAAAATTGAAAATAGGTACAAGGATGACTGAATAATAGTAAGAGGTTATAAGATGATGGTTGTATTATGGTGATGGAAATTTAAAGATGGTGTAAAATGGAATTAAAAGAAAGGATGAAATGTGGATGCAAAGATAGGAAATGATCGAATGTTAAATGGGATGAAGGTTTAGTGTAATGGAAGAAGGGTGTAGATATTTTTGTTATGGAACAAGGAGAACCAACACTAAAAGTAAAACCCAATCCTTATTAGTTCTTAACGTTGGTGAAGTGTATGGTTGACCCTCTGTTATAGAACTAGGAACCAACAATATAACAAGATGAATGGATAGATATGTGGGGGAATGGATCTTGACCCTAGTTATAAAGAACCAAGACAATTGATATAACAAAATGAAATGAATGAATAACCACAAGATTAACTTACCCAAAAAAAGTTCTCAAAAAAACTAAAAAAGCACTTTAAAAGGCGTTTATATATCAAAGTTTTTTACATGGAAAAATAGCAACTATTTTATAGGTGTGAAGCTTGAACTGAGAAAAAACAAAAAAAAGGTTTAAAGTCACCATCAATATGGTAATGAAGGCCCATTGGTTTGGTTTTCTCTTCTCAATAATCTTAAAAAAGTTTGTGACAACTTTAGGTTGAATGTGTACATCCATTTGTCTACATGAATTGAATCATTAATTCAAGCTAAAATTGATGTCTTTATTCTCCTTTAATGGACGATGATGATATTAAATTGTTGAAGGGCCCCTTTTGAATTTTTTTGGAAAAAGCATCTTGTGGTTATTCCGTATTAAATTTTCCCTACCTTTGTCTTCAATAATTGATCATATCTTAAGCTCGATTCGGATCGGGAGATTCAAAGTCGTTAAATGTAAGAAAAAGAGAATAAGTTTAGAAGACAGATTGATCTTTAATACCCCAAATTTTTGGGTTTTTGACTAATTTTAAATAATTAAAAATTGGTGGTTTTAGTTCATAACTAGAATGTAAAATGTTAAAGTTTTGACCAAAGTGAAAAAAGAAAAGTTCAAGGACCAACATGGTAATTTTCCAATTATTATTTTTATTCTATAATTTTCGAATTGGTAAATGTATGGTTGTGACCCTCGGGTTTTGGGAAATAAGGCAACAATAACAAGAAAATGATAGATATGGTAGGAATGGATGGGGACCCCCTAGTTATAAAACTAGGAACCATTGATTTAACAAAGAAATGAATGAATAAACAAGATTAACTAAATAAAGGGTTTTCAAAGAACTATAAAAAAACGTCACAAGAAGTGTTTTTATATCAAATTGTGTCTTTAGAATGGAAAAAAGAACTATTTGGGTGAAAGCGAACTAGGGCAAACAAAAAATAGGTTTAAAGTCACCATCAATAGATAATGAAGGTACATAATGGTTTTGTTTTCTCTTCTCAAAAATACGAAAAGTTTGTGATAGCTTTAGGTTGAATTGGACATCCATTTGTTTCATGAATTGAATCATTGAATTCAAGCTTAAAGAAAGTCATTCTTCTTTAATGGGCTGGTGATTAAGGGATTTTAAATAACCCCAAATTTAAAATCTTAATTTACGGAAAAGCATCTTGTGATTATTCCCGTATTGAATTTCAATCCTATCTTCATAATCGGTAAATCTTAAGCTCGATATTGGATAGGTGATTCCAAGTCGTTGGAAATGTAAGGGGAAAAAAATAAGTTTGAAGAAGACTTAAAACTCAGACTTGGATCCATCCCAAAAATTTGGGGAACAAGTTGTAGACTCCTTTAATTCCCCCCCTTAAGTGTTGTTTTTAAATTTATTCTTTTTCTCCTTAAGTGATAATGAAAGGGTTTGATTGCGTGTCATCCGGTAAAAATATCGGGTTTGGAGGATTAGGTGGGTCTTAAGTGGTGTTTGTTTGGGTCTTTAAGTGGTGTTTTAGGAGTTCTTGAATGACTTTTATTTTGAAACCAACAACTTTTTTAAGTAGGTACAAATGTCATGAATGTCTTAGGCTTAAGTCCTTCATCTTGGGTGTCTTCAAGTGTCTTTAATTGGTGATAAACTCTCTCTTGAATGCTTTGGCACAACCTTGAGACAAAATGATCAACCATTTGATCAAATAATTCCCTAAGCAGGAAATCAAATTAAACATCCATTAGATAACAACTTTTGTAAAAACAGTAAATGCTAACGGAGTTTAATCGGCTGATAAATGGCATAAAATGCGTATAAACCAAACTTTTACTCTATTAAAATTCCAGTCCAGTCAACCCATTTAGAACATGCCATAAACCCAATAATAAAAATAAGAATAAATCAAATTTTAAGAGTTAAAATATTTGGCCATGGGCTTTTAGAAAATGATTATATAACCTCATTTTTAGAAATTTTGCAGGGAAAATTCAAGACCCCTTTAAAAACCCATTTAGACATGCGCCTTAAATGATAAAACATCCCAATATGGATTAAACAAATTCTAAGTTAAAATATTTGATTATGGGCTTTAATATGATTATATAGCAAACTCATTTTCAAAAACTTTTACTTATTTAAAATTCCAGCAGGTCACCTATAAACCCATTTAGATACAAACAAAGCTAACAAAAAATAAGATTAAATCAAATTTTATGAATTAAAATATTTGATTATGGGCTTTTGATATGATTATATAAGCAACCTCAATTTCTAAATTTTTACTTGGTTAAAATTCCATGAGTCCATAGCCACTCGAGCCATCCTTTACCTCCCCTTCCGGCAAAAAACTCAAACTCAAACAAAAAACCAAAAGCCCTCCCCCTTTTATTTTAAACCAAAAAAAAAAATGACTCTAATGTTTGAACAAAACTCCTTAAAGCTCACCCTTTAGGCTCGTCGACTAAACAACTTTTGAACTCAGGAACTTTTTCTTCATTTTTTCTTTTCTTTTGTTTTTACATGCTCACGAAGGAAAGAAATGGAAAATGATTACCCTCGAAAACTCTTTGTTTTCTTTTTGAAATGATTTTTTTATAATACAAATTTTTAGGGGCCTTTTACATATATCTCTTCTGACTTTTGTTTGGTAGAATAATCTAGAAATACACGCTTTCGATTTTTCTTTTTATGTCTCTTTTTTGGATTTTTTTTGCCCGGGTTTTGGGGGGATTAGAGAGCCTGGCGTCTGTTTGTAGCGGCGGGGGACCGTTTGGGGGGATAGAGGAGGGAAAAGTCCGTTGGGAAATTTGATCTCGGTTGTTGGATCAGTCCCATCCAGCGGACCACAGTGGATGAGCGGGTTTAATTGTCAGCCAGTGGCGTGGCGACCTCGATGGACCCGTGGGAAAGGCATCTAAATGGTCATGTGTTCTCACTCGTGCGTGGATAAGGGTTTTGTGGTGCATCACACCCCCGGAATGTCTTGATCGATCGGGCCGTTTTGGGTCAAAATTGATCAACTAGATTGGGCTATCAAAAGGGAATAAAAAATTTGGGTTTAGTTTAATCAAATGATTGGGTTCTATTAGGGTTTGGCGGTTGGGAACCCTAATAATAATAATTTTTTTGGCTTTTGTAATAATACATGGGTGAAAAATTAATGATATTGGTATATATATATATATATTTT
>JAGYYJ010001699.1:0-10000 GCA_019671005.1 Hibiscus mutabilis
TCAGAACAGAACGAAATTCATTTATTTGATTTGATTAATAATTTATTTGATTTGATTAATACGACCTTAGCAATTCGACATAGATCTAATCTATTTTATCGAAAATGTGATGAAGAGATTTGCTTTGTCCACCGAACCCGCTTTTTAGAAAAAAACACACACGTAATTTTCGATAACTTCTTTGCCCTCTTCCCAAAATTCCTGATTTACTTTTTGTTAATTTACTGGCTTAGTGTGAGATAGAAATATGCCTGTCTCTGTCGTAATAATGAGTGAATCAATGAATGAAAGTGTAAAATGAAGGTTAACCTTTTTTATGTTTTTTTATGTTTATGTCTTTATGTTTATGTCACACCAATCACTTCCCGAAAGGATCTTATACTTTGTATTATTAATATAATCTAGTTTTCTTTATAATATCTATTTATATAATAGATTGAATTTATCTAATTCATTTCTATATAGAATAGAGTGACGATTAAAATGAATGATTTACTGAGTCTAAATCATGAATCAAAAATGGAAAATCATAAAAGATGGAAAAAGCTGGATCTAGTCATTCCATTATATTGACAATTTTAAAAACTGCTCATACTATGAGCATAGTATGGTCGCGGTCAGGCAAATAGGCCCCCATCGTCTAGCGGTTTAGACATCTCTCTTCAAGGAGGCAGCGGGGATTGACTTCCCTGGGGTAGGGGGTACTACGAAAGGAAGTTGATCATGGATTATCAATAAACCTAGAATTGATTCTTCCTGGGTCGATGCCCGAGCGGTTAATGGGGACGGACTGTAAATTCGTTGGCAATATGTCTACGCTGGTTCAAATCCAGCTCGGCCCAATAATTCGCTGATCCGCCATAACATAAAATGCCCATTTTTTTTTTCTTTTCCAGAAAAGCCAAACAAAAAAATTAGGGAAGAATAAAAAAAGTCCAATTTTCTGATATATCCATCCCTACCGCTATTTGTTTTTTATTTGTTCTATTTATTTAGTTGTTCCCATAAATTCTGACCTTGATAACGCTCTAGATTCATATCAGGATCATTAAATAGAAAGTTTAATGAAAAGAAAGAGTAAAGTAAACAAAAAGACTTTTTTTTTTCATTTTGAAATTGATTATTGATCGATTTATTTGGCACAACGAAAGGATTACTAGTAACTAGTAATCCGCGTCGCTCTCACTTAAGTGCATACCCGTATGGATATCAATATATCACTCGCGCCTTTGTTTGTTACAACACGGCGATTCGAATCGAAAATCTAAAAAATGGCTTGAATAAAATCATAAGACTATCTATGCTGTACGCTTTTCTTTATTTCCCTGGGATTGTAGTTCAATTGGTCAGAGCACTGCCCTGTCAAGGCGGAAGCTGGGTTCGAGCCCCGTCAGTCCCGACGGATACAATTAAAAAATACATCAATCGATCCTCCGTTTTCTGTCAAAGGGGATACAAATGATAGAATTTCATTCCCAACGATATTTTTTTTTTTTCCTTTCTATTTTTTGTTGGGGTTTATTTGTAAACTATTTGTAAACGGTGAAAGTGGAAAAGTAGTCAGATGATACATCAGATGATTGTACAAGGAAGACGGTAGATTATCGAAAAGAAAGAGTGGAAAAGAATATATAAATAAAGGAAAGGAATTCTTTTGATTGACCAGGAATCCATTTTTGTATTCGGTGTGGATAAAAGATCTTCCTATGTTATACTATTCAATTCTCGACGGTGAATCGATTTGATAGCTTAGATATTGTTATTCATGATATTGATCCGATTCGATGTCATTGAAATGTAAGTCATTGCATTGAATTTACAGCGACAAATTTATCATCTCTATGGGATTAAATCCCGAGTTATTGCGAAGGAAAAAAAACAATGAAATTATGGAAGTAAATATTCTCGCATTTATTGCTACAGCGCTGTTCATTCTAGTTCCTACCGCTTTTTTACTTATAATATACGTAAAAACTGTCAGTCAAAGTGATTAATTTAAATGAAACTTGACTTTTATCAAGGATTTAAGAAAAAAGGATTCCAATTTCACGTCTTAAATAAAATGAATGGACTAGAATCAGCAGTATCCTATAAAACTCGATAGTATGGTAGAAAGATTCATATTTTTTTCTACCATACTATCTATATCTATTATTGTAATGTATAAAGATACAAGCTTAATATACTTAATATAGATGAATCCACAATATGTATCTTCATACATGTCGATATCAATTAAATATATGTACTGTACATAGTATCTCAATTTTATTTCTTCGCTTGATCTATTTTAGTTGTGTTGATTTCAATCAATCTGAAATATTGAAAGGCAAGTCTTACGATTTTCTAATTCTTTCATTTCATGGATTTGATTCTTTTGATGGATACCGAGATTCCTATTGAAAATAAGAAAATAATCAGAAATGAAGGAAAAAATGGAATGGAATAGGCATATATATTAATTAAAAAAAAAAGATACCCAAGTAATTTTTTTACCATTCCAAAGAAGTAATTCATTGAGCAGTTGACAGATGATCCAAAGAGTTCTATGGTAACTTTTCTTCGTATTTTGTTTCGAAAAAGGGCATACCCTGCCGATTTAGAATTTGACTTCTTTTCTTTGATCCATGATATGAAATGAGTCAATAAAGCATGGCATAAATGAAATTCAAATAAAACAGGGGGTAAGTGTGCAATATGTGACTACACTAAGGCAAGATCTTATTAAAAAAAGAACTACCTTTTTTTTTCTTTGAACAGTAAAGAGGGAAGGAAATAAAAACAAGCAAATACAGAAAACAAAGGGGAGGCCTTGTCCTCATTGTCCATTTATAACTCTGCTAAGAGCTGGTTCATCAAAATAGAAAATTTAGGAAGAATTTTTTTTTTTTTAATAAATTGCCTATCATCCGATCCTTTACTTTCGAAATACGAACATGGGAATTATTGAAATGTTTGTTTGATTTTGATTGAAAGGGTGTTATTCGTCTATATTATTGATCTATATTATTCATAGAATACATTACTCCACTAGAATCCAAGAATTTGAAATGAAGACTAAATAGTTAAAAATAAAGGCTTTGCAAAACGATCTAGAAAACAATTGATACGGTTTGATTCTCAACCCAATTAGAGTACCCTAGAGCCCACTTCTTCCCCATACTACGAGTGAAAGGGAAAATGTAAAGACTACCATTAAAGCAGCCCAAGCAAGACTTACTATATCCATGTGTATTATGTCCCCCATCTCTATGAATATGAAACAAATATGAAGGAATTTTTCCATTATTGTTCACTAATAATAGTGGAATTACTGGCGCAGAGTCAAAAAGAACAGGGAATTCTGACACACCGCCGTTGATGAAACACTTCAATAAATCCGCTTAGAACAAGTTCTTATATGATTTCTAGTAAAATCGAGAACCATTAAGCACAAGCAAAATACGCAGTAACACTTTTGTAAGTATCAAAAAAATGTTACTCACATGTATCAATAATAAGACTTATTCCTTCTTTTGGCGTCCTCATTAAGTAAAAGCCAATTATCTATCCAATCTAATATTAATTGATGCCTGAACACTTAGAGACTTTCATCAGTCTGTCTACAAAGTATCTTCCAACCCTTCTACAATACAACCATTCATTAGTTAATTAGACACTCCTGTTATCCAATCTAATTCAAGACTCCCTAGTAGCCCTCGGGGGGTTCCTATATCAAGATTTACTGATTCCCTTCCACTACTTTAGTTTTTCCTTGAATCCTGGACATTAGGAGACGTTAGATTTCTGAGTTTTTTGTTGATCAGGCGACACCCGGATTTGAACTGGGGAATAAGGGATTTGCAGTCCCCGCCTTACTGCTCGGCCATGTCGCCAAAAAAGGCAAAAAAAAAAATGAGTGTATCCTTTTTATTTTTAGATCGGATCCATGCCTTCAATTGGTTATAGTATCTCAAGACACACAATATCTAAAAACTTTCCTTTCTTTTTCTATTGAAAAAGAAAATGTGGATTCTCAGTGAGAAAAGTAAAAATTCAGGACAAATAAATTGGAACCATTAACTATTAACTATTGACTGCAAATTTATGGACGATTCTTCTTCACTTGTCTTTTTCTAATGGTATAAGAAAATAAAACTGGATACATAACTAATCAGTATTGATTTTTTTTCAATAAAAAAACTTTCTGAATTTCAATTATATTATAATAATATAACAGCAATTATGCGTCTATGTAAACCCCAGAGCATAAGTTGTTACACAGTTATAGTTATCTAATGAGGTATTTTATCTATCTAGATATGATGTTCATAGGGAATCAGCAAGAAATTATCGTGTTTCAATTTTTCATTGAATAGATTAAAAGAAAAATTGAATTTTTGATAGAGCACGCCATGTCTTGTCTCCACCAGAGCGCTATAATGGAAGAAAAGAAAGACATAGACATATATAAATAGAAATGCTATATCTGCACATGTTTAATAAATACAAGTCCTCTTTTTTTCGTACGCACTTCAATCATATTCTAAATATTCTACTAAAAATAAAAACGAAAAAGTGGGTAAAAAAAAATCATCTCTTCTCTGCGAATCATTTTTTGAACAATGGAGTCCATGAAAAAATTAAGCGCTAGAAAAATCAACTCTCTCCCTATATATATTTTATATATATTTTATGATTATTTTGTCTTTCATCTCAACGAACAGATCAAATCAGGAATTCTTTTTTCATTTTTCTGGTATTCAATCGGATTGAATATGTAATATCATAATAATGGTAGAAATTGAATTATTATTTTTTTTTATATTCTAGACAAAACTCCATACGGCTAAATGGCATTTATCAATTTTTTTCTGTATCTGTTTGTTATAGTTATAAATATAAATTCAAATTTGAGTATAATTTTTCTTCTTCCGTTAATACGCATTTCATATTTCACACATTCCATATATATTATATGGAGTTAGATAAAATTTATATGGAGTTAGATAAAATTTCATGTGATTCAGTAAACAGAATAGAAATTCAATTCCATCATTATTAGATCGATTCGTATGATCTGATGAAGAATGAGAAAAGAATGGGATTTTTTGATAAGGGAAATTCAAAATGCTCGGAGATGAAAATGGGGAAATGTCTACAATACCTGGGTTGAATCAGATACAATTTGAAGGATTTTGTGGGTTCATGGATCGGGGCTTAACAGAAGAACTTTATAAGTTTCCAAAAATTGAAGACACAGATCAAGAAATTGAATTTCAATTATTTGTGGAAACATATCAATTGGTGGAACTGTTGATAAAAGAAAGGGATGCTGTATATGAATCACTCACATATTCTTCTGAATTATATGTATCCGCAGGATTAATTTGGAAAACCAGTAAGGATATGCAAGAACAAACAATTTTTATTGAAACATTCCTTTAATGAACTCCTCGGAACTTCTATAGTAAATGGAATATACAGAATTGTGATCAATCAAATATTGCAAAGCCCCGGTATCTATTATCGATCAGAATTGATCATAACGGAATTTCGGTCTATACTGGTACCATAATATCAGATTGGGGGAGGTTAGAATTAGAGATTGATAGAAAAGCAAGGATATGGGCTCGTGTAAGTAGGAAACAGAAAATATCTATTCTAGTTCTATCATCAGCTATGGGTTTGAATCTAAGAGAAATTTAGAGAATGTTTGCTACCCTGAAATTTTCTTTGTCTTTCCTGACCGATAGGAAAAAAAAAAATTGGGTCAAAAGAAAATGCCATTTTGGAGTTTTATCAACAATTTTCTTGTGTAGGCGGGGATCCGGTATTTTCTGAATCCTTGTGTAAGGAATTACAAAAGAAATTTTTTCAGCAAAGATGTGAATTAGGAAGGATTGGTCGACGAAATATGAACCAGAGATTGAATCTTAATATACCTCAGAACAATACATTTTTGTTACCGCGAGATATATTGGCAGCCGCGGATCATTTGATTGAATGAAATTTGAATGGGTACACTTGACGATATGAATCATTTGAAAATAAGCGTATTCGTTCTGTAGCGGATCTCTTACAAGACCAATTCGGATTGGCTATGGTTCGTTTAGAAAATATAGTTAGAGGAACTATATGCGGAGCAATTAGGCATAAATTGATACCGACTCTCAGAATTTGTAACTTGACTCCATTAACAACCACTTATGAATCCTTTTCGGATTACACCCATTGTCTCAAGTTTTGATCGAACAAATCCATTGACACAAATAGTTCATGGGAGAAAATTGAGTTATTTGGGCCCCGGAGGCTTGACCGGGCGAACTGCTAATTTTCGGATATACGAGATATCCATCCTAGTCACTATGGACGCATTTGCCCAATTGACACGTCTGAAGGGATCAATGTTGACTTATTGATCCTTAGCAATTCATGCCAGGATTGGTCATTGGGGGTCTCTAGAAAGTCCATTTTATAAAATCTTTGAGAGATCAAAAAGCACAGATGCTTTATTTATCCCAAGTCGAGATGAATATTATATGGTAGCGGCAGGAAATTTTTTGGCCTTGAATCGGGGTATTCAGGAAGAACAGGTTGTTCCGGCTCGATACCGCCAAGAATTCCTGACTATTGCATGGGAACAGGTTCATCTTCGAAGTATTTTTCCTTTCAATATTTTTCTATTGAGCTTCCTCATTCCTTTTATCGAGCATAATGACGCGAATCGGGCTTTAATGAGTTCTAATATGTAACGCCAAGCAGTTCCGCTTTTCGTTCCGAGAAGTGCATTGTTGAACTGGGTTGGAACGCCAAGTGGCTCTAGATTCAGGAGTTCCCGCTATAGCCGATCACGAGGGAAAGATCATTTCTACCGATACTGACAAGATTATTTTATCGGGCAATGGGGATGCTCTAGGCATTCCATTAGTTATGTATCAACGTTCCAACAAAATACTTGTATGCATCAAACTGCCCGGGCTCAGCGGGGTAAATGCATTAAAAGGGACAAATTTTAGCGGATGGTGCCGCTACGGTTGGTGGCGAACTCGCTTTGGGCAAAACGTACTAGTAGCTTATATGCCATGGGAAGGTTACAATTTTGAGGATGCGGTACTCATTAGCGAGCGTCTAGTATATGAAGATATTTATACTTTTTTCACATACGAAAATATGAAATTCAGACTCATGTGACAAGCCAAGGTCCTGAAAGAATCACTAACGAAATACCGCACCTAGAAGCCCATTTACTCCGCAATTTAGACAAAAATGGAATTGTGATGCTGGGATCTTGGGTGGAGACGGGCGATATTTTAGTAGGTAAATTAACGCCTCAGGTGGGGAAAGAATCATCGTATGCTCCAGAAGATAGATTATTACGGGCCATACTTGGGATTCAGGTATCCACTTCAAAGGAAACTTGTCTAAAATTACCTATAGGTGGGAGGGGTCGAGTCATCGATGAGATGGATCCAGAAAAAGGGGGGTTCTAGTTATAATCTGGAAACGATTCGTGTATATATTTCACAGAAACGCGAAATCAAAGTAGGCGATAAAGTAGCCGGAAGACATGGAAATAAAGGGATCATTTCAAAAATTTTACCTAGACAGGATATGCCTTATTTGCAAGACGGAAGACCTGTTGATATGGTCTTCAACCCATTAGGAGTACCTTCACGAATGAATGTAGGACAGATATTTGAATGCTCGCTTGTTAGCAGGGAGTCTACTAGATAGACATTATCGAATAGCACCATTTGATGAGAGATATGAACAAGAGGCTTGAGAAAACTAGTGTTTTCCTGAATTATATGAAGCCGGTAAGCAAACAGCAAATCCATGGTATTTTGAGCCCGAATATCCAGGAAAAAGCAGAATATTTGATGGAAGAACGGGGACCCTTTTGAACAACCTGTTATAATAGGAAAACCTTATATCTTGAAATTAATTCATCAAGTTGATGATAAAATACATGGGCGTTCCAGTGGACATTATGCACTTGTTACACAACAACCACTTAGAGGAAGGTCCAAGCAAGGGGGACAGCGGGTAGGAGAAATGGAGGTTTGGGCTCTAGAGGGATTTGGTGTTGCTCATATTTTACAAGAAATGCTTACTTATAAATCTGATCATATTAGAGCTCGCCAAGAAGTACTTGGTACTACGATCATTGAGGAACAATACCTAAACCTGAAGATGCTCCAGAATCTTTTCGATTGCTCGTCCGAGAATTACGATCTTTGGCTCTGAACTGAATCATTTTTGTATCTGAGAAGAACTTCCAGATTAATAGGAAGGAAGCTTAATCGGAATGAATCAGAATTTTTCTTCTATGATCGACCGATATAAACATCAACAACAACCTGAATTGACAGTTTTTCCCCAACAAATAAGCGCTTGGGCCAAGAAAATCCTACCTAATGGCGAAACCGTTGAGAGGTGACAAAACCCTATACTTTTCATTACAAAACCAATAAACCGGAAAGGGATGGATTATTTTGTGAAAGAATTTTTGACCTATAAAAAGTGGAATTTGCGCTTGTGGAAATTATCGAGTAATTGGAAATGAAAAGGAGGGCCCTAAATTTTGTGAACAATGCGGAGTTGAATTTGTTGATTCTCGGATACGAAGATATCAAATGGGATACATAAAGTTAGCATGTCCAGTAACTCATGTATGGTATTTGAAACGTCTTCCTAGTTATATCGCGAATCTTTTAGATAAACCTCTTAAAGAATTAGAGGGTCTAGTATACAGCGATGTGTGATTTGATCGAAATTTTATTTTACAGATTAGAATGAGAAACTGTCATCCCATTCAATCGAATTGGGATGCCCTGATCTGACATGACATGTCTCTTGGGAAGAGTAACATGAAGCTCAGAATTATGGGCGTATTCAATACTCCCAAATAAAAAGGGAATTGGTCTATGGTCGAGTCAGTAAAAATAAATAACTAGGAATTTTGAGTTGTACCGTGAAAAAAAAGACTTTTTCTTTTATGGAATTAACCATTCTCATTTCTTTTAGTTCTTTAGAAAGAAATGAAATTATGTTCAAGTAAACAAATATGTCATGGTTGCAGGAGTCTATACATCGCATATAGGCTTAGGCTTTAAGTTAAGGGCATCGTGGTATAACTGTCGAGGTAACGCAGGACCTAAGAGATCAAATGGAAGGGTACATAGACAAGTAATCCCTTTATGACACTCCTTTAATTGAAGAGGATTCATCATTCGAGGGGAAGTAGACTACTCAAGAATTTCACATTTCATTTATGTCCTAATTTTGAATTTTGAATTGAATAAAGAATTAAGAAAATCGAAATCAATAAAAGAAGAATGAATCAATGAAATGTTTCTTGGGAACTTGAGTAAAGAGTAGACCTTTTTTTTTTTGGGGGAATTTAGAATTTGAAAGCGAGAACTCCTTTCTTTATCTTTATTTGGTGTAACTATTTGAGCCGGATGAGAGGAAACTCATGTCCGATTTTGAAGGGGGATCCTGTAGGGCCCTATCCTAATTTTTTTTTTCTTTTGCTAGGCCCATCGCTAAAAAAACCTACTTTCTTACGATTACGAGGTTCATTCGACTATGAAATTCAATCCTGGAAATACAGTATCCCACTTTTTTTACTACCCAGGGTTTTGATACATTTGAAATCGCGAAATTTCTACTGGAGCAGGTGCTATTCGAGAACAATTAGCCGACCTAGATTTGCGAATTCTTATCGATTATTCGGTGGTAGAATGGAAAGAATTAGGAGAAGAAGGCCTCACGGGTAATGAATGGGAAGATCGAAAAATTGGAAGAAGAAAGGATTTTTTGGTTAGACGCATGGAATTGGCTAAGCATTTTATTCGAACAAATATAGAACCAGAATGGATGGTTTTATGTCTATTACCGGTTCTTCCTCCCGAGTTGAGACCGATCATTCAGATAGATGGGGGTAAACTAATGAGTTCGATATTAATGAACTCTATAGAAGAGTTATCTATCGAAATAATAATACTTACGGATC
>JAGYYJ010001699.1:12500-13782 GCA_019671005.1 Hibiscus mutabilis
TTAGTTCAAAACGATCAATATGTAGAATCCGAACAAGTGATTGCTGAGATTCGCGCGGGAACATACACTTTAAATTTTAAAGAGAGGGGTCTGAAAACATATTTATTCTGACTCAGAGGGGGAAATGCACTGGAGTACCGATGTGTACCATTCACCCGAATTTACATATAGTAATGTCCATCTCTTACCAAAAACAAGCCATTTGTGGATATTATCAGGGGGTTCGTACAAATTCAGTGTAGTTCCCTTTTTCACTCCACAAGGATCAAGATCAAATAAACATTCATTATCTTTCTGCCGAACGAAGATATATTGCTAGATTCTCAGTGAATAGTGATCAAGCGAGACACAACTTATTTAGTTCGGATTTTTCTGATAAAAAAGAAGATAGGATTTACGATTATTCAGAATTTAATCGAATCGTAGGTACTGGGCATTGCGATTTCATATATTCTGCTATTCTCCACGAGAATGCTGATTTATTGGCAAAAAGACGAAGAAATAGATTTATTATTCCATTTCAATTGATTCAAGACCAAGAGAAAGAGAAAGAACTAATGCTGCATTCACATTCAGGTATCTCGATGGAAATACCCATAAATGGTATTTTCCGTAGAAAAAGTATTCTGGCTTTTTTTGATGATCCTCGATACAGAAGAAAGGGTTCAGGAATTACTAAATATGGGACTATAGGGGCGCATTCAATCGTCAAAAAGGAGGATGTGATTGAGTATCGAGGGGTCAAAAAGGTTAAGCCAAAATACGAAATGAAAGTAGATCGATTTTTTTTCATTCCCGAGGAAGTGCATATTTTATCCGAATCTTCTTCCATAATGGTACGGAACAATAGTATCATTGGAGTAGATACCCAAATCACTTTAAATACAAGAAGCCAAGCGGGTGGATTGGTCCGAGTGGAGAGAAAAAAAAAAAGGATTGAACTGAAAATTTTTTCTGGTAATATCTATTTTCCCGGAGAAAGAGATAAGATATCTCGACACAGTGGCATCTTGATACCACCAGGAACGGGCAAAACAAACTCTAAGGAATCAAAAAAATGGAAAAATTGGATCTATGTCCAACGGATCACACCTACCAAGAAAAAGTATTTTGTTTTGGTTCGACCTGTAACCCCATATGAAATATCGGACGGTATAAATTTAGCAACACTCTT
This sequence comes from Hibiscus mutabilis, assembly GCA_019671005.1. NCBI lineage: Eukaryota > Viridiplantae > Streptophyta > Magnoliopsida > Malvales > Malvaceae > Hibiscus > Hibiscus mutabilis. The sequence goes on from JAGYYJ010001699.1 coordinate 13,675, forward strand.
CCCCCAGGATCCGTTTCGGGAAAAAGATAATATGCAATTAGAGATTTCTAAAAATCGACTTAGTGAAATCCCATATTTTGTATATCAGAAAAAGAAATGATTCGTCAG
>JAGYYJ010002885.1:0-14400 GCA_019671005.1 Hibiscus mutabilis
TCCATCTATTCCTTTGTTTAATCGTACTTTGTACCCATTTATTTATTCCGATTAAATTGCCTTTATATTTCCATTTATTAGTATTTTCCTTTGAGCCATATATTATATTTCTTTTATCTCTTACGGATATGTTTTAATTAGATATATGTCATGTATTGTTTTTACATGCCTAGGGTATGAGTGTTATTTGATATTTTGTCATGTACATATATTTATGGTTTGTTATTCTTGTTGCTTATATTTTGTCTTATATCATATTTTTGTTATCTATTCCTTACGAATGCCATGCCTTGTTTAATTGCATAGGATCTATAAGTATTGTGTCGGTGCCTTTTTTATTAGGGATGGCGTGGCTGGTACCAAACATAGTGGTGGTGATTTTCGGTTTACTCTCAAAATATGGACCATAAAATTTACTCCGTATGCAAATTTCAATTTAATCGTCACTTTTAATTGGGAAAGTTTAATATTAATAAAGCGATAATTATATTTTTCTTTTGGTACCAATTTTTTGGGCGGTGTGGGGTGCCAAAACCTTCCCCATCCGCACCGACTCCTGACCTGCTTTTTCAGCAAATCTCTGTCGCATGGTGTCAGCCTACCATAGTGGCGATGGCGACTCAAGTTTTATTGTTTTCAAGACAAATTTTTAAGGACTTTTCCCATTTTCCAAATATTTTCCCAAAAAACAAGCGAAGGAAACAACTACTCTCCACAGTGATCAAATAAGATTTTTCAAGAAGAGTAACTTCAGTGCGACTCATTTGAGACCATGTTTTGGTTTTTAAAGACAAAAAAGCATGCCATTTTAAAGAAAAATATAATATATAATTACAGCTTTATTAAAATTGAAAATTGTGAATTAAGTGATGATTAAATTAATAGTTTTTATAAATACGAGTTTATTTTAATGCATTTAAATTTGGCATTTAAATCCATCCTTTTAAGTGGGAGAAAAATGCTAGCACTTTCGTGTGGATATTGTTTCCTTTGTATGGGCCTAGTAGTACCTTACCTTGTTTAGTACCCTATGTTTTAAGGAATATTGTTTCCGTAGGCATACATGAATGGGTCCCCTAAGCTGAACTCGGTTGAGAGGAGCCTATAATGGTGATGTGGGGAGGCCTTGCTAGAAGGGAAGGAAGAACCGAGGGCGGGTACCTTTAGTACAAAGCTGCATGTGAGAACATAAAAAGCCCTCCTTTTAAGGCCATGCGGTTAACCTAGGTTTACAAAAAAGGATGTAAATAGGGGCTATTTTGTCTAATTAATTTCACTTTATTTTTATATATTTTAATTTTATTGATATTGACTTGTTTCTTTTTGTTTTATTTTGTTTTTGCATATATTTTTCACTATACATTGCATAACATGAAGGTGTTGATTCAAGTGATTTGCTGAGTTGAAATCTTTCATCATGGATAGAAAGGTATCTCAAGAAAGGAGAGATACCAATTCGGCTATTCGGCATTAGTCAAGTCAAAGAGGTTTAAGGTAATGATTTATCAAGTGAGTGCATATAATGGCGAAGTACATACATATTCAGTCTGACAAAATGGTTTTATCTATGGGAAATAGATCATTGGGAAGGATGGGGCGGAGGTTTTGCAAAAATTTGTTATGTGAAAGTATGGGGGACATAGCGCATTCATGTATGTTAGAGTTAATAAACCTTTACTTCAGGCCATCTTCGGTTTGCTGATCCAGCCATCTGTTGCTTCACTTTTTAATGGGAAAGGATTTGATGCCTCTGATTGAGAAAGAATATACAACTTTACTTAATGAGAAGAATATTCATGAAACTGAATTTACACAAAGTAGTCAAAGTCCCAGTATCCTTTGAAGCTTAGAACCTTAGGCGGAATAGGAATAGGTGAAGGATTGGGTCAAAGTTAATTGAATCAAAAAATCTTGCTTTTTTTTGTAAGTGCATTTGAGATATCGTACCTACGCGTTGGATGAGGTTACAAAATAGATCCTCGATTGCTTTGAGGGATCTGTAGAAATCATTTTTACGAGTTTTGGGTAACAACGATATCCATCTTGGATTTATTCGGCGCGCATGAAGAGAAGGTCAATCGATATCGGCAATTTTAACAAAACTTTCATTTCTTAAGCGTATTTTGGAAACATGAAGAGGCATTTTATGGGGATGTGCACAATTGCTTGGTATGGATTTGAAGTCATCGTGGAAGACATCGACTAAGGTTACTTGGAATATTTTTGGGAGGCTTTTCTCTCTGCAAGAGTACCTAGTGAAAAGTGGCGGGAAAAGCTAGACAAAGCAGAAGTTGGGCGAAGATTTTCAAGAACCTTGAGATGAAGACATTTTGTGAGTGTACCTTGGCAGTAGTGTCCTTCGTTTCTTATATAGATGTGGAATTATAATTGGCTAATGATGAAAGGGTTATGCGATGGAATAAACATTGCTCCTCTTATTGGTGTGAGGCAATTTAGGTTTATGATAGTTTGTTACATCACCATCGGTTTAAGCATTCTTGGAGTTTTTCGTTCAAGAATAAATTTGGAAAAGTTTCAAGCACGTCTACAGAGCTTGGGATCCACAATTACGTAAAGGTAGAAGAAGATAAAGTGCATGTTTACCTCGGACTATGCTTTTTTGGATGCTAAGAAGCAAGTTAGGAGGTCAAAAGAGGGATGGATGCTTTGCAAACCAGGAACACTGAGAGAGCTTTATAGGGTGAGCTTAGATGTGGACAAGCGAGATGGGACAATCAAAGTTAATAAATATCAATGTGGATCTAAAGAAAGAATGCTCTCTGCAAAGCTACACTCTCAATCTTCAAGCTCTAGTGCAAAATTCGATCGGAAAAAGTTTCTAGCTTGGAAGAGGAAAGAAACATTGGCATGGTCAAGGAGGAAAGAGAGAAGGGTAAACAAGCGATTGACAAGAGGAAAAACTACAAGCTAGCGTTGAAAATGAAAGAAAGGCTGCTAGAAAGTGTCATCCAGTGGGAGAGAAGAAAGCTAAACAAGAAGGTGAGAAAGGTAAGCAAGTGATGATTGGGAGAAAAAAATGTTTGTGCATGGAAGAAAAATCCAAAAGACAGCAAAATTGGCTCTTTGAGATGCAAGATGCATACAACTCTACCCTTGAGTGTTTAAATCAAGCCATGCCTAAAATGTTCGGCTAGAAGAAAGATTAGGGAGTTAGATCGGTCTTTTCATGAATACCACGCTCATAATGGTTTCCTTGGCGTTAAACTACTCGACAAGAGAAATAGTGCTCCAAACTTAGATTGAGACATTAGATGCTACTATTTGGGATTACCTTGAAAGGATTATAGTTCTTGAAGAAGGCTTGCGGAAAGGGGAGATAATTATTGGTTGAGCGCCTTCACGATGCTACTACATGATTTAGGATCGAGACCGGTATAACACTATCTTGATGGTGCAAGTGCAGAAGTCACTAAGCATGTGGGAGCCCTGGCCGTGGCTAGGCTCTCCGTCCTCTCGTAGCTCTGGGCATAGAAAAGTACCTAGGTTCATTCGACTACTTGGCTATCGAAGAGCTAGGAGTTAGGGTGGGGGCATATCTAGGAGGTTTATTTTTTCGCTTTGTAATGAGAACCTTTTTAATCTTCAATAAGCGTTGTTGGTGATCATCAACAGAATAGAATACCTTTATTTTGCATACATTCTTGCATTTTATCATTTTGTTTCATGCATATAACACATATAACATGCATTAGTTGATGCTCTAATGAAATTAATACTTGAGAATGATGTGACAGATTTGAAAGATGATTGGAAATCATTCTACCCATATAACACTTGTTACCAAACCAAGATAATGAAAGAAATTTCACAAAACTGGGCCGTCTCGAGAGAAAATTAGAGCGGACAAAGCAATAATTGAGGACACCATCATCAAATCCCAACAAGATATGATGAGGAGATATCTCGAATGTTGCAACTCAATCAGGAAGACCCAGAAGAAAAGGGTCTTCTTTGAAAACCCCTCCAAAACTCAAGATATCCTTTTGCTCTCACATCTTCATCACCCTGCGAGACCTCCACAAGGGGTATCTTTTTCTCACCAGTCGGCACCTCTATCCAAGCTCAAGGCGTGACCTTTACAAAATCTGAAAAATGTTGGGCAGTATCCCAAATTTTGATGAGTTGGAAAAATTGAATCAAGTAGATGAATTCTCAAAATAGTTGGAAAAGGCTTGAGAAAGGATCTCAAGAGAATTTTGAGTAAATAAGGATAGTACATTTCCTATGTGTTGAATGCTAGATGAGCTTAGTTTGGTCCCGGATGTGGATGTCATGTATAAGATCAAGATAAAAGTAATTTAAGTTTGATGGGATGACTTGTCATGCACATATAACCATGTTTTCTGTAAGATGGCGGTGTTCTGAAAAACAATGAAGTTACTAATCCCACTATTTCTAAGATCGCTTGTGGGATCACTTACAGGTGGTTGTCAGCTACCAGAGCTCACATCAAGTTGTGAAAGGGAATTTAGCCAAGCTTTCACCGACCAATACAAGCACATAAGCCCGTATGGTCCCCCCGATGGAGCTTTTCTTGTATGAGGATAGAGCAAAGGCACAATGAGAGCCTCCGTGAGTATTCCCGTAGATAGTGCGATGTGGCAAACAGCAAGTTCAGCCTCCCACTTTGTGAATGAGATATCTCGCGTGTTATAGCAACAGCGGCAAAGGGACACTCACCATGTGATCATTTGATCGCGGTAATCCTATTGCAATTTGCGAACATAGTAATGCCAAAACGAGCGTGTAAGCGACCATCAAGTAGAAAAGATTATGAGGAAGACAACAGTTACATGATATAAGAAAAAATATCATAGGGTTAACCATGCAGTACCAGCGGGGACGTCAAAGACATCCTCGATCTCTCGGCCCCAAAAATATGGCCAAGAATGCAGAGAATTTCAACAAGAGAGAAGTCGAGGGGACCCAAGAAAGAAGGTAAAGTGAGTCTTTTCACTCCATTACCTATTTCTTACAAGAGTTGTACTCCCACCCGGTTGTACAAGAGTACTTGGTTTGTCCACCACCATGTACCCCACCAGCCCACCTTACCCAGCGTGGTATGACCCCAGGTACACTACAAGTACCATCCGATGTTACAGTGCATTCGATTGAAGCATTGCATGGAATTTAAAGTTTGTCAAAATCAATCAAGACAGTATTCTGATTTAAGGCCAAGTACATCCAACAACCCTTACCGTCATAGAGGTTAGAGTGTAAATGCTCTTGAAGAAGTGCGCCCGAGGAAAAATAAAGGAAGTGTGTTCGAACTAAGGGATCGCCTTTGAGGTGGGTTTCCAACATTTTTATGGCTACCGCCTCATTGATGAGGACAGTGGTAGTAAAGAAAGGTTATAGTCTATATTGCAGTATCATCGATTAAAGGATCATGAGATTCAGGATTGTAGGAGTTAGTCGGGTGGTTGAAGTTGATGGACAATAAAGAGATCAAGTTCTTTGAAAAAGAAGGAGTTAAGTCAGGTCGTCAAATAGTTTAGATGCAAGTATATTACAAAGCTTAAAGTCTTGTCCCTTGGTCTCAAGCCCAGCGAAAAAACACACCCGAGAAAAAAGCCTAGGTGGCCCCAGATTATAATTTACTGCCATTGACCTTTTCCACCAAGGATACTAGGATGGTCTATGGGTTACTCACCTTTAATGTTTTCAATACGAGGGTGTTCAAGTTACTTAAAAATAAGAAGTTAGATTTGCAAAAACAAACCCGTTGAGAGGAACTGTGTGGAACAAATCCCGATATGGTGGGTGGTTGGGCGCTTCATAAGGAATGGTAGGTGTTGCGGCTCTACAAAACGAAATAAAGAGGATACGAAGGGTAAAGGCAAATGTAACAGTCTAAACTGAAGATATTTGAAAAGGTCGCCTCCAAATCAGCAGCGATCAGCAAGGCTCAAGCTTAAGTTTTGAAAATTTTAAAAAGCTGTGAGTATGGTGTGGTGGACAACTCGAAACATCAAGCGAATTTAGGTGCTTAACCTCTTGTTAAATTCAAAAAAACACGTAAAGCAACATTGAAGGTTTTGAACGGACTTTTGTTGCCAAGTGGTATCTCGGTTGCTTAAGCTAGGCGAATAATCGGTCATACCACTCTGAAATAATTACATTACCTTTGGTGATACTTGAGATTTGGGAAGGGTATGTGGTCCCACCAAGGCTCTAAACATCACCACTCATTGCAAAGGCCATGTCTTGCCGCCCAGTGTGACAATGACTCTTGTGAATGTCATGCCATTAGCTGCTGCAACGACTACCTATCGATGGCTCTCATGAAACCTTGCTGAATCACTGTACTAGCATTTGATGGGAGCCAGCGAGATGTGGTCGGAAAATTGAAATACCTGCTCATTGGCTGGTGGTACAGTACACTACGACTTCGTGGTTATGGACATTAGCCATCCTACAATTGTATATTGGGAAGGCCATGGATACATCACCCAATGCTATTTCGTCGTCTTTACACTAGAAATTGTATATTGAGAAGCTAGTGTCGATTAATAAACAAGACATCATTGTACCATGACTTACGATGTACCATATATTGCGACCGTTGAAGAAGCGATGGAATGTACTTAGGTCCTTAGAGAGTTCTTCAATCACTACTTTCACTTGCCAGAAGAGAATAAATTCCATGCCCGTGCTATCAAATTGTACCAAGATAGTGGTGGCGGAGACTTTAAGAAGAAGAGGCGAAAGAAAAACTTGGGAAGAAATGCAAGGGCGTCTGTGGAGTTAAAGTGTCATCAACAAGAATGATCTTTTGGACTGGGCTATAATCCTAATTTTCCTACAAAGAAAAAGAGTGGAAGAAAGAGATAAAATAAAAGCAAGGCTCGGCAAAGGGAAAGACATCCCAGTGGGAGCCTGCAACTTATGCCATCATTAAAGTGTTTTTGTGTTTGGTGAGGGTAGTAACCCTGAATTAAAGGTGTAAAGCCAACCAAAGAGAATGAAAAGTTCCTCAATGAGGAGCTGTCAGTGGGAACTTTGGAGTGATGGATGTTAATGTGTTATCTCAGAGGCGACAGAGTTTGTCATCCTTTGGCCAAGATCCACCATGCTTCCCTTGAGGAAAAGCTTAACAATTGGACGGTGTGGACACGTTGTAGTTTTAGGTCCAAATCAAAGTAATGCTCAAAACAAACTTGTTTGCTTTTGCTGAGAGTAACATGGATTTTTTGTAAGCAGCGTCTATGTCAACCTTCATTTTGTTTTTAATGACAAATGATGTTTTCCATATCTCTTTCTCAAATGGAAAACATAACATTAATTTAATTTGTTATTTATTTGTTTATTATTTATTTATTTCATAAACTATTCATTCCTATTCCCAATATGTATTTTCAAACTAAATTCAGAGACCCTAAATATTAACTATATGAATGATTCTAAATCTAATCTAAGGGTAGATTTAGCAACACATGTGCTCAGCAAATCGTTGATGAAAAAGGTGATAAAGTAGAATATGAGGTCGGATGAATTGTTGAGACTAATGGCAAGTGAAAAATAAGATCCTACCACATCGAAGAATTATAAATCCTAAATTTAAGGCGAGGAAGAAGAAAAGAGGTAAGATCAATTTACCTATCATCAAAAAGTGAGCCGAATTTGGTAGAGCTGCTTCTAGAATTCAAAAATGTATTTGTATAGACATGCCAAGATATGTCAGGTTTAACCTCTGAGAATATTGTGATGCAAACTTCTATAAGTCAGAATGCAACTGTTCAACAAAAAGATTGGAAGTGAGACTCGACATGTTGCTAAAGTTAAGAAGAAAGTAAAGCTGATTTTGGCTGGATTACGGAAGTTGCCAAATACCGAAATGGGTAGCCAATATAATCTCGGTTCAAAAAAGGATGGAAAAGTACACATGTGCATAGATTATAGGGACCTCACAAAGGCAAGTCCCAAAGAACAATTTTCCCTTTGCCTCGCATTGATACTTTGGTTGTGTCACTGAGGCACCTATTGGTTATCCTTCATGGATGGCTTCTCTAGGTACCATCGTTAAAATGCACCCCAAGGACATGGAAAGACCACTTTTGTGACCATGTAACCATGTTTGCTACAAAGGTAATGTTTTGGATTGAAAAATTTAGAGGGCAACTTATCAGAGCTATGGTGACCTTATTCCCATGACATGATGTATGGAGATCGAGTGTATGTGGATGACATGATAGCCAAGTCACGGACGAAGGAACACATCCAAAATTTTGGCATTCCAAAGGTTGAAAGTACAGTTAAAGCTCAGCCGGCCAAAAGCATACCTTTGTAGTTATGTTTTAGTAAACTCTTAGGTTTTGTAGTTAGCGGAGAAATGAGATCGACCCGACAAAGGTGAAAGCAATTCAAGATCTCTCGCCACCACAAACTCAAAAAAGTAGTTCAATGATTCTTGGAAAGGTTAAATTACATATCTGATTTATCTTCGGTTATTGGCGATAAATGACCCGTCTTGACGCTCCGAAAAAGAACAATCGGAAAATAGGATGGATTGCCAAGAAGCTTTTGAAGATCAAAAGTATTTGACCAATGCCCCAATCTTAATAGCGCCCGTGATGCGAAGCCATTAATTACGTATGACAATGTTTGAGAATTCAATGGGGATGTGTGCTAGACAACACGATGAGTCGAGCAAGAAAGAAACATTTATTACTTGAGCAAAAGTTCTTTGAGTTCAAAACCACGGTGCTGATCCGAAGCTATGTTGTGCCACTAGTATGGGCTACCAAGCGATTTCGAGCAATACATATTGGCATCACACCACTTGCGATTTCCCGATTAGATCTTTGAAATTTTGATGGAAGGCACCAAGATTCAGCGAGAGAATGGCTCATTGGCAAATGCTATTGTCAGAATTTGATATCATTTTATGTGAGTCAAGCGATAAAGGAAATATGGTATGATTTCTTGGCAAGCCGCGGCGGATGATTCACGAACCATTGGACTTTAGTTTCTCGAATAAAGATCTGATATGTACTTTGTTTAAAGAAGTTCACCTCGAAAGAATGAGCATTGGAAACTTTATTTTGATGGGCATTCAATGCCTAGGCCTTTGAATAAAGAGCGGTGTTAACCAATTTCTCTGAAGGTCTACTACCTCTTTACAAATGCGTTAGATTTCTTTTGTACCAACAATATAGCCAAATATGGAGAGCTTGTGTCTTAGGGCTTGGGCGACCATAGAAGAAAGATAAGGTACTTCAAGTCTTTGCAATTCGTCTTAGTAATCTATCAGCTCTAGAAAGAATGAGACAAGAGAATTGAAAGTAATCAGTGTACTACGATTTGATCAATAGTTAGTTAAAAAGAAAAAAAAATCAGCTTTGTTTATCTACCAATATGGAAAGATAATCATATAGCTTATTGTAGACTCTCCTAAGTGAATGTTGGCAAAAGGGCAAAGGATATGTGTTGGAAAAATATAAAAATAAGTGCCAAGATGAGTCTTTTGGTGCAAGTATACATGATGCTAAGTAATACAACGATAAATTTAGTCTGAACCACAGAGATTGACTTGAATTCAATTGCTTTATGTTACTTGCCTTGTGAAAAAGTTGTTTTGTTTTGAAGTTGGTTTGGAAAATAATTGAATAGAAAGAAAAAAAAGTAAAAGTAAAGGCGTTGGCAAAGGAAGGTGCTTTAATGAATGATGGCGTTGGCGAGAATGCCTAGTTTTCACTATTCATGCCATGCCCGACCTTTAATAACATGTCTTGGCATTGTTTTGCCTAAGCGATTCAAAATTAGCAAAGCCTCTCTCATGGTCATTGCCTAAATTGATCATGTAAAACCCTATATCTCTATAGTGCATGCTTTTAATAAACCAATTTGATTAAGATCAATATATACGCTAAGGGGTAGATTTCACTCAGAAGTAAGTTCATCTAGCGAAGCGACGTCTCGAAGCTTCTCTCCTTAGTATTCAACAACTCATCATTGCCACCCCAAGTCTGTTAAGATGTTGAGGCCGCAATAGGCCAATAGTGCTTGCACTCTCTTGGCATAGTATTTAGAAAACATTAAAGTATGCCAAATAGATAAAACATTGCCAAAGCAGATTTATTATTAAAAAACTAAACATAAAATGGCGTTTAACTCAAAACATCCCCACCAAATATTGAATTAGTTCATAGTGGGATTTAACTGAAAAACCATAAATATTTTCAAAATACATCATCTTTAAAAATAAAAATAACTAAACAAGAAATGGGCAAGAAAGGGGTCTCTCGTGCGACCCTTCAACGGCTCTCAAGCCCTCGATCTCAACGCCGGTCGAACCACGCAGCCTTCCTTTTGATCATAACCCTCCAAGTTCCCCCTCAAAGCCATCCAGTTTGATTGTTCCTTAAATAGGGGTGCGAAGGGATGGATAAGCCTTCATGTTTGAAAGTTGAATCAAGGCGAGGGATAAGGGATGTGATCATCTTATCCATATTGAAGTGAGTTGATAAGATGATCGGTTTTATTGGTGACATACGTTTGATCCTTTGATTGAGCTTGGCAACGTTTTTGTCACCAGCATTGCGGCGGACTTGACATCTGTTTTTCGCATCTATTTTTTGAGCCTTATGATGTGGCTTATTTTTTTGTTCGGCGTTATCGAGGCATGGCATAACTCTTACGGCATCCTATTGCCAGCGGTGCTTGGCATTGTCTCTTGGTCCCAAGTGTACGCAACAACCTCCGCATTCTCTGCATTCTTTCTTTGTGTTTCATTTTTGGATCAAACATTATGTCAAACCTGCAAATTTACCAACAAAACAAACCATTCACAACTGGCATAGATAAACTCTAAGCTCATATGCAAATGCATGATTTTTTTAACAACTTTATGCAACTAAATGTACCACAAAAACAAGCAAAGCATTGTAAGATTGGAATTAAAAATAGTTTTTTGGAGAGGTAACAACCTAAATCATTGCTTGTCCTCAAGTAATGTAAGGAAATAAAAACAAATAGCTGAAAATGTTATCAAGACAAAATTTTTTGGTTAAGAAATCCAACAAATCTTGAACAAATAGATTTTGCCTATATTTTATATAGGATTAGTGTCTTTGCAATAATCAATTGCAGCGGTAGTAATTCAATTATTTAAGCAAATCAATAACTCTAATCTAAGTTTATGAATAGTGCATGATGTGATTATGATTTAGTCATCAAGTATCCTTTTTTCTCTTAGACAATCTTACTACCTAAACTCTGAATTCTCTTCTTTTTCTTTGCCATCAGGGTTTCTTTTGGCATTAATTTAACTTGCTTGACACTATTTGGTTGAGAGATAAGATGGGCATACACAAGTCTCTTCTTAATCTAGACATCACTAACTTTCTCTTCCAACTCATACCTAAAGTTTGGACTTGAGAACTAAGAGGGAGCAAACCACCTAAGCCCCAAGTACTTATTCTCCCTAGGGTAGAGGAGAGTTCTATTTTTTTCTTGCCTTAGTAGAACATTGCTGCCTTATTTACTTCTTTACCACATCATCTTTTTTTTAAATTTAAAAAGTTTCAAAGGTCTAATATTTGAAAAAACTTAGATACATATTCGTGGTAAGTGTAAGTTCAATCCCTAAACTAGAGATCAATTACCAAGCAAACCTAGCATATTCAATTACCTAGCATGGCATGACAACTAAAGGTTTCTTCATTAGGCGGACACCTAGATCAAATTAAACTTGCCCTAACAAGTTTTACATTCTTCAAAAAATTAAATGAAGGCAATTTTTTTTTTTTTTTTAGTAAATTTGGTATGCATCTATTCTAAATGACCTAGATGGCATACAATCAGCATGGCACGTTTTCATAATGCATGACATGGCATAAATGTATTGACCCCCCAAACCCAAGATGTGCATAATCCTCTTTGCAATAACTTACAACATATAGATGAAAAACTTAAAATAACATGCATGATCCCCAAATGCAATGGGAATTTGACATGTTTTTGTTGTTTATCAAGGATCCATTCAAATTCGAATTTTCTTTGTGTGGATTCATTTTAATGGCATTTATTTGTGACTTTCACTTAAGGAAATTATAAATCTTTGTCACAAAATCATAGGACATTTTATTCTAGAACCTCAATTTAATGCTTAGCATCCATCCACTTTGTAAGTGACTTATCTTATCATTGAGTTCCTCGGTGTCTCTAACATTAAAGAATGATCTCGAGGCGATGGTAAATTTGAAGCAACGTTAGCTAACCGAACTTAAAATGTCATGGTAAAGTTAGCAGCAAATTTGACACCTTTGGATTTAGCAAGAATTTTGCCTTCCTTGCCTTTGTCTTTTGGCTAAGCAGCGCATTTAGGTTTCTCCAAATAGATTGTTGCTATGATTATTCACATTTAATCATTTTGGCCTTTAGGGTTATCAAGTTTGGAATACCATAGAGCATGCTTGGCTGTAAATTGATCAAAAAAAAAACAAATTACCATTACCTCTTCTTTCATTTATAAGTTTCATCGATGATGATCTTGAACGTTATTTTTGTGCCTCAGTGTGATAGGTGCAATAAAATCAGCCTTTCTTACGAGTTAGTTTAATTGCATTCTTGTAATGAATCAAATGATTGATTAAAAACTTAATTCCATCTTCCGGTTGATATTTTGATGTTATCGTTTCTTTGTTTGATTAAACCTTCTATGATACTATCCATGTTGTATTAAAAGGCTCACACAAATGCAGCAACTTCTTTCTCTTGCTATGCATATGTGAATTGGTTACTCAAAATATTCATCCAGCGTATTTATTAGTTTCATCAATAATCACGGCGATATTGATCTTGCGGTATGGTGATTAAATGTAACAATGCGAATCTTTCAATACCGGGCGCTTCAGCGTCCGAGTGACATTTGATGACACATTCCAGAGTGACAAGTTCACAAAGTTATTATATTTGTATTATCTTTTTTTATATAAATCGAAGTATTTTCCGCAAAACTTGGTGTGTTCATCCTCTGCAACAAGTTCATTCTCAGCATTTTGTTCAATCACTTTTGGTCTAGCCTTGCCTTGCATTTTTTTGCAACAAATTTACATTTATTTAAAAGAACCTTTCAAAATTGGGTGTGAAAATAAGAAAAACTAAAAATTAAAAAGCTGAGATATCCTAAAAGTACTAAAAATCTCTTAAATTATTAGCAATGATCAAATTGAGTTGCAAAGGATTCTAATTTTCGCAATGAGAATGAGTCTCTTTAGCATTATTCTAATTTCCTTCGGTAGTGCTTTTTAGTACATTGGCACCCTTTTGTTTGAATAACCAACTTAAAAAGCCAAGGTGCACTTTTTGAAGTATGCCAAACTCTAGATTGCTGACAAGGAGAATATTTTGCCATTAGGGTTTAACAACCTCGAAAACCAAAATACCTCTTCACTGCAAGCCTATCAAATCTTTGATAAATTCAGCACCCATAGTGCTTAGGTTGTAGTCATACGACTTTCATTTGATGCCAAGGTGTATGTATCCTCAATCAGTTCAGACTTGCCATAACATTCTTAGGTAAATCTTTAATTTACAGCGGCACCATCTACGGCATTATTATCACCAAATTCTCTTGCTTGACTCTTCATTCCAGTCAATTGGCATCACTTTTCCTTCCAGCAACAAACCATTTGAGAACACCTCGCTTTATAGCATCAGTCTTGACCAAAATCGATCTTCTTGTGGCTCGATTGTTTTGCCACATGTATTGTTTATGGCATCATCTTTCATTCTTAGCAAGTCAATGCAGTTCTCATCCAAAATAGATTCTATTGGCTCAAATGCATGGCATTCTTGAGACTTATCTGCAACCCAAGATTTATCAACATTAAAAGTAACATTTATTTTCTCTCACCAATGTAGAAGGTTGGCAATTATTGGTTCCACTAATGCGGTTATTGCATGGCAAACAATTGGCTCTTTTCCACGTATTAAAATCTCGACTTGGTTACCACTTAGAGGTGACAGCTTTGCCTTTTGCAGGGCATCATCGTATCCTGGCGAGTTTCTAGAAGTGCAGCGTCGGATGGTGGTATGGCATCAGGATGGTGGTAGTATTATGTGGCATCCTTGACCTCTGCCTCTTATTCTTTACTTCTTTTGGGTTCACTGTAGCGGCACTAAGTTCTCTTCATGGCAAATAATTGGCTGCTGCGAGTCATCTTCTTGGTTTGAAACTTGGAATATTGCCCTTTACTGGCATGAACTTGCAACATTATCTAGCTTTGCCTCAATATTGTGTGTTCGAGGATCCTTACCCTCAAATTTTCCTCACACTGTACACTAATAAATTCCAATATACTTTGTTGTGGAATACTCTTATTGAGTATAATCTAATGATTCAAATGTTTTAGAAAAACTTATAAATAATGTTGA